>MJUU01052356.1:47612-84034 GCA_002080025.1 Modiolus philippinarum
CGCCACGTTTATTTTAAGCACATAAAAACAAAAATACAAAGACAAAAGTTAAAAGATAAAATATAAAAGTTAAAGAATGATGCACAATGAATACTTACTTTGAACATTTCTCTTTCAAATTATAAAACATGAAATTTTTCGAAATTAACACAGTAGATATAATGTCGTGAAAGAAGAATTTAGAACTTAACGAACAAAGCATAGAAATAGGAACATTTAAAGAAAGAACATAAAATATAACAAATTGAGTTTTAGAAACAATAATATAAAATATAAAAACTGCATAAGTCTGGATGAAATAGGAACATTTAAAGAAAGAATATAAAATATGATAAATTAATATCCTAGAATCTATAGTATAAAATATAGAAAATGCAGAATTATGGATAAGGAAAGTGAAAACAATAAAAAGAGAAGATAGAAATTTACAGCATAGAATTTCTCTGGTGGCGGAAATACCCCTCCATAAAACAGTACATATACATTACGTTTTGAACTGAATTATTTTGATTTGTCATCACGCCTTGGAGCACAGGCACATGTTTCATAAAAAAAAAATTCAGTCCCTCCCTCTCTTCTTCCATGGGAAAGAGGGAGGGACTGGCATTTTTTTATGAAACAAAGTGCCTGTGCCTTGGAATCTGTAAAATTTCCCACCAAAATCCGTACAATTTATTCAAATGACATTCGTGATAACCGCCTGGTCGACTATGCTGGTCGAACAACGTCAGTTCATGCGCATGAAACACAAATTTCAATACATTTTGGTTTAATCGAAAGTATCACGGATAACGAGGCCAGGGAAATTTGAAATACGAGTTGCTTTTTTTATTAGATCAACAAATACCTCCTTCATATATATGCATAAGCATCAGTAGTCATACGATTTTCAAGCATTTTGAAACTACACAATTGTTATGTCGTGAAAATCTTTCCACTCTTCCAAACTAAGTTAAGTTAAATTATTTATTAACAAAAACGCTCAAACCCTCCCTGAAAATCAAATGGCCGTTCCCGAAAACACATAAACACTGTTTCACAGGACACATTATCGGGATAACATAAGTTGTGTATTTCGATTTATGACACGATCGTTGTACAAGTGATGTTGTTAACCAAGTTTTGTGTTATATAGTTGCGTCCGTCCTGTTTACACCATTGATCCTTCCGCAGAAATATATTCCTGTGTTCTTTTCATTCCCGTTTTGCAGGATGCTTATATAAATACATTGTCCTCATAAATGCACGTACAATGTCACATTAGGACAGATATCGTCAAGTAAATGATCACCTTTGACGCCAAAAAATCGAGTGAAGGCATATTCGTACCCGGGATAATTTCAATTTCGACAGCTAAATGAAGTTTTCCTGACGGAAAACCTCATAAAAAAGGTGCCTTCACCGAACTTCCGATGTAATCTGACTGCACACTACTGTGGAGTTATCTGAAATAAAAAGATCATACATTTATTGAAATGTAACTTTGTCTCTGGTTCTTTTTTAAATATTGCCTTTGACTTGGATTATTTGTTTTTAGACTGGAGGTTTGGTTCCCACTTACTTATAAACCAAACTGCCAGTCTAAAAACTAATAATCCAAGTAAATGGCATAATAATAATAATAAAAAATAATAAAAATAAAGAACCAAAGACAAAACAGCACAGTCCTGATAAATTGAGACACATATACCGGTACATACAAAGATGAACTACATGGGCTAGATATACATATTCCCTCGTTATACCGCCCCACTTAAACAGCGGCCCCAACTTATCGCCAACCATTTTCAAGGTACATTTTTCAAAAATTTCCATAGTTTCAATGTTATTTATTCCCTTGATATATCACCACCCTCACTTACTGCCAATTTTCTTATTGGGTTTCAATTACCTGTATTGACCTTCGCCTTTGCTTTGGCCAATCACAGGTGTTACCTCACGCAATATGACTGTACTTGGACATCATAAAGGATGAATATGGAAATAACCATTTAATTACACTTAAGTAATGCCTTTGCAGTTTGCTGGGTTAATTTTGGGGCAGTACATTTATTTAATTATCAACTGAACTCTTAAATAATTCTGTAGGAATATCCTCAAGAGATGCATGCACATATGCAAGGTTACATGATCCAACCATGTATAGTGAATCAGAAATGTGCTCAGACATAAACTTGAATGCAAGTCATTCAAGCGGAAAATATAGGTCAAAGTGACTAATTTTGCCTGGATGCTGACTTACTGTCAGAGATGCATGCATATAAGGTTACATGATCCTACCATGTATGACCAAGATCTGAACTTGGACGTAAACTTGAATTTAGGTCAATCAAACGGAAAATATAGGTCAAAGTGACCGAATTTTGCCTGGATGCTGACCTACCATCAAAGGTTCATGCATATGCAAGGTTACATGACTCTACCATGTATAGTGCCTGAGATCTGAACTTGGACGTAAACGTGAATGAAAGTCTTTCATGCGGAAAATGAAGGTCAAAGAGGACTAATTTTCTGGGAGGCCATGAGTCAACCCAAGACTCACCTGCATGTAAAGTCTGATGATCCTACCATGCCTAGTTGCTGAAATATATACCTAAATGTGGACGCGGACGTGGACACGGATGCCAGGGGTACTCCAATAGTCCCCCTAAACTTCGTTGAGGTGAACTAAAAATTCACCCTAAACAAATTTNACACAAACTTTTTTTATTGAATAAAAAAAGTTAAATTGAAAAAAAAAATGTTTTTGGAAAAAAGAGTATGATACAGGGCTAGCCATTTGATAAAGGGTGTGAGATAAAGGGTACATGTATGACGTCATAGTGTGAATACGGAATGAATGTCATGCACTGTATCACATTTTCAAAACGTCTGTATTTATTACTAAACATTTGATGAAAAAGGGGGACTATGGTTTTTTTCAAAAAAAAAATATTCTGAAGCTGATTTTATGTGAAAAAAATATTTTGGCTGCAAAAATGATGAAAAAAAAATATTCTGCCCCCAAAAAATAATGCTTATTTTCAAAAAAAAATATTTTGTTTATACTAGTTTGATAAAATTAATTTTCTGTCCAGAAAAAACCATAACCCCCCTTTTCAAGTTAAATGCTTGGTCCCTTATACACCAAATGAATGATATTGCAACTTTGCAATGTGTGTGGCTGGAGGCTGTCTGATAGTCTTTCTACAATTTAATTTGTTACGAGATCACTCCCAAAATCAAGTTTTTTAACTTTGAACTGAGGTACATTGATTCTGAACTGCTTTGTGATACAAAATAATATTTCAAGGAGAATGTCAAGTAAAAATATTATTCGAAGAGAATTAACTTTCTATTCTGAACATCAGCTATATTTTCACATACTAGTATCCTGGACAATTATTATTTGAATATTGGTAAAAACTCATACGAAAAAATATTTATTTTTTTTTATTTTCAGACACACGACTGAGGGTATCACATAATACCTTACCACCTAGTGTGGCGAGGTATAAAAACAAAATTCATTGCATGTGGTGTTGGTTTAATTGAAAGAGGGTGGATGGGTAGGAGGGGTTTTGATCCCGACTTCCAAAGAAAAAAATGTACGATTCCCTCAGTCGTCCCGATAAATGAAATTGACCGAATCCCATTCCTAATTAGTGTTTTTCCCGAATTTTTTATCCTTGAAATAAATGAGTTTTCCCATTGTCATACTAACTCTCAAAGTATTATTTATATGTCATGTATGTTGTGCGTAATTAAAATTGTGCAAAACAATCGCAGATTCCAATCATTCAGTTGTTTATAATATTCGTCTAGTCTTTGTCGTGTTGTTTCAATTATTTTTTGGATTTCGATTTTGGAAATTACCCTTTTTGTCTTTTGCTATGGTATTTGTATGTAGATCATGTATTTTCGGCCATTTTTATTTATTAAGTTGGTTTACGGATCCGCCGACCCGAATATTTTGAAATTGAAAAAAAAAAAAATTTAAAAACAGTTTTGCATTTGTAATTTATTTCTGTAGACCATAGATCTTCTAATCAAGTACAGAAAAACATAAATGCTTATATTAGCTTAAGACACTAGTGCTTTTGTCGGGAAACGGATGACAGCGATTGTAAGAGCGCTTTGCCAGTTTAATTAATGTTTGTTGACAACCCCGCATCCATGACCAGGGAAGACATTGATGTGGTGTTGTTCGACAATTAGCAAAGAATTCCGCTCAAACCGGTGCTAGGGGCCGTCTTGAACTTACTATGAGGTATGAGTAAAGCTCATTGTTGAAGGCCTCATGGTGACTTCAAGATGAAGAACAACAATAAAAGCCTTGTTCCTTTGCTTGTTTTTAACATGTATTTGTAGAGACTTTGTCTCATGTACATTTACTCCATATCCTTTTATTCACCATTTACATTAAGAGGTCAAGTATCAGTGATACCCTGACCAAAAAACAAGTGGGAACTTAATTTTCCATTTGAGCATAACAACAAATGGCTTGACTTGATTGAACAATGAAAAGTTTGAGTTTTAATCTAAATTTTTCCCTCCTCCAACCCTAAATATTTTTGGCTTATGTCCATAAACCAACTACTGAAATTAAAACGGCCTTAGTATATTTTACATGTTACTCATATTCTGTGACATAGCGTGAAAGGTAAATTTGAATTTTTCTTGTAAATAAGCAAGAAAATAAATCGATTTGCAATTAATGGCTTTTTCATGAAGAAATTATCAGTATAAAACTTCCATGGGAAGTTGATTCAATAAAAACAAAAACAGTCACTGGAAAAGTCACAATATTTTGATGATCCGTTAAATTTCAAAGAATTTTTATTTCGGCCGTTTTCATTTATCAAGTTGGTTTACGGATCCGCCGACCCCAATATTTGGAAACTGAAAAAAAAATTAAACACAGCTTTGTATTTGTAATTTATTTCTGTGCCCTATCAAGTTAATTTGTAGATTCTCATCCACCCCTGTTACAAAAAATCTTGGGCGCTTGGGAGGGTTTTACTTTATATATTTTACTAATTTTCACTGAAAGGAATTTAAAGAAAATGTCTGAATAATTGAGAATAAAAATAAACTGTGGACACAGGATATGTCTCGCCTGCCCCTTGCATCGCCTTAATTTGCACATTGATCTACTGCAGCAGGAATAAAAATAAAATATAATCTTTAACTGTGTTTACAATTTCCTTGGGAAAAAAATGATGTGATCACTCATGCATGACTAAGGAGCCAGGGCAAATATCTGGGCGTGGAATCAGTATGTACTTCCCAAGACGCAACTGCTTGTCAAATATCAAGTGCCTAGAACTACTGATATAGGCTGTACAAACTGCTTGCTAAAAACTTAATGTGATCGTTCATGCGTGACTAAGGGGCCAGGGCCACAATCCGGACGTGGAATCGGTATATACTCCCAAAGACGCAACTGCATATCAAATATCAAGTGCCTAGGACTACTGGTATAGGCTGTACAAACTGCTTGCTAAAAACTTAATGTGATCATTCATGCATGACAAAGTGGCCAGGGCCACAATCTAAGTAGGGATTTGAGTTGTACCCATAATAATGCAACTGCACATCAAATACTATGGACCTACAACTAACATAAGCTTGTTAATTCACAATAGTTTGCAATTGTTGACGCCGCTGCCGCCGCCGGAAACGCTGTCCCTAAGTCTCGCTTCCGCGACTTCTTCGTCGCGGGCGAGACAAAACATTGAGGGAAAAAATGGGGCAGGTGGGGATGAGAATCTATAAATTAATTTGATGTGGCCTAAATGCTTACATTAAGAGGTCAAGTAACAGTGATACAGTGGCCAAAAAAAAGTGGGAACTTAATTTTTTAATGAGCATAACAGCAAATTGCTTGACTTGATTGATAAATGAAAAGTTTGAGTTTTAATTTAAATTTTTTCACTCTTCACCCTAAATTTTTTTTGCTTATGTCCGTAAACCAACTACTGAAATGAAAACGGCCTTACTTGTATTCCAGAAGTAATTGTAGGCCATAACTACAACAAACTTGACAAAATTCTACAGCGCATTTGTTTAATTGTAAATTGAGACTATTGTAAACGATGCCGATAGAGGTTTTCACAATCAGGTTTCAATTTGAGAAGTACGCATGTTGGTTTTGGAGCTACCACATCACTTACTGCTTTATGAGCAAGCACAACCAAATCAATTTTATCAAAAATGTACATGCTTTCATAGACTGTGACCCGGCTGAATTTTGCTCATTCTGTTATTCATGATGTCTCGACGCTTTAATCTTTAACATCGCGAAAACAACATTCCAGAACCGGCGATGTTATTTTCTGCCCTTGGTACTGTATTGTATCCCCTTAAAGATACTCTCCAACCGGCTGGGCAACCTTTGCCCCCAGGGTCCTTAATTTTGCCTAGCCGTTTATGGGAACTGTGTCCCTTTTCAGCTATTGCACCGTGCTCGCACTTATATAAATCAACCCGATATTTTCAGGTCAAGGAAAATTGGAATTTTAAAAAGTTATGCATTAAGAATACTTAACGTACAGAAATCGGTACCTAAGCTAGTCTCGTGATTAAATTTGTTCGTAAAACAGATTTAATTTCATGACACATAAGTTACAATGAAGCACTGATGATGCTTTAAAGATGCTGTCGAAGCTGTCGAACCGACTGAAGATTCAGATTATATTGGCAACCCTTGCCCCTGGGGTCCTTACGTTTACATAACCATCAGGGATGACACAATATTAGCAAAGCAAGGATTACTGTAAACCGGGAAATTTTCGCGGCAGTTTTATTTTCGCGATTTTGACTGGAAGCGCGAAAATAAAACGGTGCGAATATACTTGTCTATTATTGAAGTCAATGGTCAACAATTTGGCAGCGCGAATTCAAAACTACTATCTGTTTACCGCGAAAATTTCCTGGTTTATAGTATACAAATCCTTGGGCAAAGTGGCCAGCTGGGGCCCGGCAAACAGAATCATTCAGCATTTCACTAGCCCAGTACTTTAGTGTCATCCAAAACTGCATGCTAATTAAGTAGCCACCTGGGCTACAGGTTCATAAATTCTAGTAGCCCAGGCCAAATTTTTGGGGCCTTGGACTACTGCCAGTACTGGGCCTGCATCAATGGGAACCACCATGCTCGCACTATAGTCTACTGTATAAATAGCAACTTCGTCTACAAAAACGAATCAACCCGATATTTTTTTGTCAAAGTGAAATTTGGGAATTTTAAAAAAGTTATGCATTAAGAATGCAAAACGTACAGCAACCGGTAAGCAGAAAACCATTACCTTAGCTAGCCCGGTGGGAAGAAGATGATGTCATATCGGATCCCTGAAGCGCTTTAATCGATTGCTGATTAGCATTAAGTCACAAAAGAACCCGAATGCTGCTTGTCCTTTCGATTTTTTATCGTATATCTTTAATGGATAAAAGTAATTTCATAAATCGTTTGGGTATGAATAACTTCATAACGACGCTGAATTATTCTAGAACATACTTTCCTTTTCTGAAAACGTTATAACGTGATCACACTTTTTCAGATCTGTTTGATCACTGCGTTTGATATAACGGAAATTACGCCTAGAGACCTCAGCGACCCGAGACACCCTGCTTACTTCCGCTATCTCTACCCCAGACCTTTCTTTTATATATGTAGTTTGATTATTACTTTTTCGTTGCATTTTTAGCTCACCTGGCTATGCCAGGGTGAGCTTTTGCGATCACTTTGCGTCCGTCGTCCGTCCGTCCGTAAACTTTTCATTCAAAGATCTTTTCCTCTGAAACCACTGGGCCAATTGAAACCAAACTTGGCCACAATAGTCCTTGGGTGGTCCCCTTTAAAAATTGTGTCGCTCAGGTCTGTATGTCATCCTAGATGGCCGACAGCTGGGACCAAAATTTAACATTGGACCCTATGGAAAAAAACGTTTCAAATTCTTTTTCTCTGAAACTACTGGGCCAATTGGAACCAAACTTGCCAACAATAGTCCTTGGGTGGTCCCTTACAAAAAAGGTGTTTTTAGGTCTGCCCGATTTCCAAGATGGCCGCCAGCGGGAAACATAGTTTTAACATTGGACCCTATGGGAAAACACTTTCAAAGATCTTCTTCTCTGAAACTACTGAGCCAATTGGAACCAAACTTGGCCACAATAGTCCTTGGGTGGTCCCTTACAAAAAAGGTGTTTTTTAGGTCCGCGTGATTTTCAAGATGGCCGCCAGCGGGAAACATAGTTTTTTCATTGGACCCTATGGGAAAACATTTTCAAAGATCTTCTCTGAAACTACTGAGCCAATTGGTACCAAACTTAGCCACAATAGTCTTTGGGTGGTCCTTTACAAAAAAGGTGTTTTTCAGGATCGCACTACATTCAACATGGTCGCCAGCGAGGGACATAGTTTTAACATTGGACCCTATGGGAAAACACATTCAAAGATCTTCTCCTCTGTAACTACTGGGCAAATTAGAACCAAACTTGGCCAAAATAGTCCTTAGGTGGTCCTTTGCAAAAATGTGTTTTTTCAGGTCAGCGCGATATTCAAGATGGCCGCCAGGGGGAAACATAGTTTTAACATTGGACCTATGGGAAAACACTTTCAGAGATCTTCTTCTCTGAAACTACTGAGCCAAATGGAACCATACTTGGCCACAATAGTCCTTAGGTGGTCCCTTGCAAAAAAGGTGTTTTTCAGGATCGCACTATATCCAACATGGCCGTCAGTGGGGAACATAGTTTTATCATTGGACCCTATGGGAAAACACATTCAAAGATCTTCTCCTCTGAATGTACTGAGCCAATTGGAACAAAACTTGGCCGCAGTAGTCATTGAGTGGTCCCTTGCAAAAAGGTGTTTTTCAGGTCAGCGTGATTTCCAATATGGCAGCCAGCGGGGAACTTGTTTCCCATGGGGTCCAATGTTAAACTAACAGAAGTCTTCTCTCCTTTAACTAATTAGGGATATTAGATTTATAGTTTAATTATATATAAGGGCTCTTCAACATAAAATGTCTATGTTAATCAAGGGCCAGGTGAGCGATACAGGCTCTTGAGAGCCTCTTGTTCTCAGCAACTACACATGACAGCCACTTGATTTTTGGAATGGTGCATCAGTATGGGTCTTATACTGCGCCTTCCCTGATCGGTCATATCGGATCATCACTTCCTGTTGACAGACTTTGTGTCTTTTTTACTTTAATTTTCAAATTTGGGACTTTTCGTCGCATTTTTCTCAGCAACTACACTTGACAGCAACTTTATAATTGGAATGGTCCATCAGCATGGGGTCCTATATTGCGCCTCCCCTTTTCGGCCATATGAGATCATCACTTCCTGTTTACCGTGATAGTGCCTTTTTTCTTTTATTTTCACAATTGTGACTTTTTCATCGCATTTTTCTGAGGAACTGCACATGACAGCTACTTTATATTTAGAATGGAGCTTCTTTGAAGGGTACTATACTGCATCTCCTTTTTTCAGCCACATTGCTGTACTACTTTCTGAAACAGACTTTATGATTTTGTTTTACTTTCATTTTCCAAGTTGAACTTTTTCGTCACTCCTTTCATTGGCAACCACACATCCAATCGTGTAAATTCTTGTATTGTGTCCACACTTGTATTGTGTCCACACACACTTAATTTTGCACTTACCATATTGATTCAGGGTTCAATGAGCGAGGGTATAACTGGCTGACATTCTGCGACAGCTCTTGTTGTTGGTGATATTAGAGAAGAGTCCTTGCTTTTTACTAGCCCACCTGGCCAAAGGCCATTTGAGCTTTTGCCAGCACTTGGCGTCCGTCGTCCGTCGTCTTGGCATATGAGATCAAGACTGACGACTTCTACCAGGATAAATTCGATACGTCCAACTACCCCGTCGGGCATCCCTCCGGCATCCCCACCGGCAAAGATAAGAAAGTCCTAGAGGTATTGTAGGACAAGTGCGGCGGCAGGATCAAAACCGATTTCGTGGGGCTCCGGGCGAAGCTATACGCCTTCAAGATGGATGACGGTCAGGCCACTTAGAAGGCAAAGGGAGTCACCAATACCATCATTAAGCGCAGCATCGCCTTCGAGGACTTCAAACGATGCCTCACCACCCACCGAGAGATCCATCGTCCGATGAATATCATCCGGAGCCATCTCTACCAGATCTACGCCGAGGAGATCAACAAGATTGCGCTCTCCGCCAAAGACGACAACCGCCACATCCACCCCACCAACGGACACTATCGAATCGCAGAGGCTCGCAATTGAGGCACTTGATAGGTTCTGACGAGTGCGCATGAAGACTGTCCATACCTAGATAAATGAGCAGCATATGAGTGCACGGCATCTTCCTCCCCCACCAGCCATTCTCGAATCTAGAGCTGGAGGAAGCTACCAAGGCCCTGAGAATCCCTTGATTCAGGGGGGTATTCATGCGTAATGCCCCACCCCATCGAATGCAACATCCTGAATCACGACGATCGCGATGGCCTCGGCACGCACTGGACGTGCTGGCATAAGCATGGACGACTCAAAGTCTACTTCGATCCCTACGGCCTACACCCACCTAACGAGATTGTCGACTATCTGAGGCCGGAGATTCGATATAATACCGATGAGCTTCAGCGTCGCGGTGACGTGGTCTGCGAGCACTTTTGCTTGCACCTCTTGAAGCTTCTTTCAGAAGTTCGGACGCTCGAGGAGGTGATCTTCGACCTAAAGATAAATGGATAAGTTTGGATCTCTCTCGAAGAGGCGCATGCCCGTCTGGCGGATGCTTCAGGATGTCGATATGAACGATCATCGAATCACCAGTTTTGGATTTCCGCGGATTTTCCATCGTGACGAAGAAATGGGTCAATCAGCAGCTGAAAGAAAGTATGAAAGACACGGACGATTCAGAAGTTAAGCAGATGCAGATGACCATCAAGCGGATGCAAAGGGAATACGACGCATCCCTCAAAGACCTAACGAAAAAGCTGGTGACCGTAGAAGATCGTAAAGTCGATAAGTCAGAGTGCGTCTCGACCAATGGCAGTTTGATGACTACGGACCTAGACATAAAAAAGTATCGCGTTCTAAAATCTCCCAGATCCGTATCCCCCCGACGGATAACGAGCCCATCACCAAATCCGTCTACGAGCGCCTGCAGGCGGATCTAGACACATTTAGGCTCTTCGTCGTGCTGAAGCATGCATAAATCAAGACTTCTGGTCTCCCTTGATCGAGACCGGAAAACCTGCAGGGGATCATTGCTAGTCGGACTCTTTGACCCATGAATTGAAAGATGTTTGATATCAAAGCCACTTCACGAAGATTTCCCTGACCCCACACTTGGTTCGTCGCCGCAAGACTTTCTCGATGCGATAGACTTCCTGATCGGCGTGCTCGAGCTCAGGCTCGTAGAAGGATCCCTAGATCTTTTCTCCGTGGAAATCGTTGAGGCGATAGGTCGTTGGCTGCGTCGCTAGGGCCTGAAAGATGGTGAAGATTTCCTCCGTCCAGCGCGGAGTATATCCCTTCTCGAAAGTGCCCTTCTTGATGGTCCGGACTTCATCGCCCACGTCGAATCGATGAGGCTCCATGGGTGGGTGATCTCCGTGAAGATTCCAAAAGACCTTGCCCTCGTGCTCTTTTTTCCTAGCGGCGGTGGGAGTAATTTTGATGGATTGATGCTTGGTGGTATTATACTGGCGGACGAGATCCTCAAAGACAGGAAGGTAGGTGGGCGTGCTATTGGCTGAGAAGTACTTGGACATCTTCTTTTTCATGGTACGATCCCAGCGCTCCACCACGTTCGATTTATGCTCATTCTCCGAAGAGTAGGGCTCGACGTCGTGCTTCTGAAGCAGATCCTTAATCTCACGATTAGAGAATTCCGTGCCTTATCGGCCCATAGCTTCTCGGGCTTGCGATCCTTGAAGACGGTCCGGAAGGTATCTCGCACCGTCGCACCTTTCTTGTCTATGAGTGGCACCAACCAGCCATACTTGGAGAAGACGTCGATGATACTCAAGAGGTATTTCAAGCCTCGATTATCGCGGGAGAAGGCGATCATATCCACGAGATCGGCTGCCCAGGTCTCGTCCATGCCACCTACTACCACGCGACGCTTCTGGAATTTGCGTCGGACTGGCTTATGCAGCTCTTCGCCTAGCTCATCTTACTTTTTTCCCCTACACCCAGCCCAAACCATGCCTTGGTGCCGATGATGGGTCTGACGATGCCACGCTCGAGGCTTTGGCGCGCAGTGGGATTAGGAATTGCATCTAGGGGGCTAGCATCGTCTAATCGCAAATCGCATTGCGTGCGGCCGTATCCTTATGCTTGATATAGCATAGATCGTGGTAGTAGGAGGCCTGATCCACTCGATTGATGGGCATCGACCAAGATGGGGGNGGGGGGGGGGGGGAGGGGCGTCTGCCTTCAGGCGCTTATGAAGCTTGGCTCTTATTCAAGAGCCCGGCGCTTGACGTGGCGAAAAATTGGGAATTCTTGGAGACGCAGACGGTGCAGGTCCCAATCCTCTGCGGCTGCCCATTTATGGTCATTACCTCACTCAAGCCTTTCGTTGCCGTCTTACTTTTGCATTTCAAGCAGTAGATTGCCATTTTATATAGATAAATGGACGTTGAAGCCCTTACGTACGATGAGCCTACCGCAAATAGGCAAAATCACTTTCTCCTCCCGCAGCGATCCATCAGAGGTCTGATCATCGGAAAATCGGACTGCGGCAAGACAACCCTGCTGGAAAACCTCCTGCGGGACGGACGGCTCGACTACGATCGACTCTTATGTCTTCGTAAAATCGCTCCACAAGCCCATTTACCAGCTGCTGCTGTGGGCGCTGGGGAAATGATTTTCGAAAGACGATATCAGCGAGATTCTTTCCATCAAGGATCGCTATCTGCACTCCTTGATCGACGTGGTGGACGTGATGAAGCCACCGCCCAAACCAAGTGGCATCGACCCCTTCTTCGATCAGGTGAGCGACGTGCCCTATCCCCACGATCTCGACTCCTCTCGCAAAAATCTCTTTCTTGTTCAGCAAGCAGAGCAAGTGCGAAGACTACTACGTGTGCGGGCGCCATAATAACGTCGATTGCTTTTACCTCTGCCAAAATTACTTCAAGCTCCCGCGGCAATCGATCCGGGAGAATGCAACCTTAATCTTACTCTTTGATCAGGATGCCATGAATCGCGATTATATTCGCCAGGACAATTGCAGCGCTCTCACCCGCTTATCAGATCACTTAAAAGATCGATGATCTCACCTTGCCCACCCACGTGCATACCCTTCCTCCTGTCGCTGATTACGACGACGACCAACTACCCATCGGACAAGCACTGACTACCAATCTCGGTCCGAGAGCAACCCATTATCTTCAGCTCAGTGTGACTCCCAAAACTGATCATCCCTTTGTATTGCGAGTGGAAGACGGCGCCATCATGATCGAGAGTCTCCCTGTCACTTCCGACGGTAACGATATCATCATCGACGGCGAGCGCTATAGGGGTAACCCCGGCCTATGGGAGCTCGTGGTCATGAAGCATCCCGAAGATTTCGAGGTGGACGACCTGAATACCTATGGCGATATCCTAAGGGCATCGAGTGTCATGTACCAAGGCAATTCAGCACTCTCGCAGACCCCAAAGGCTAGCAAAAGCAAGAATTGGAAGTAGATCGTATCGTACCTCTATAAGCAAGATAAGTATGGGAGTGGGGTCCGGACCGTCCTTCTTCCCAAATGCTTCGACCAGTTGCAGGATCGCCTCGATCTGTGCGTCGCCATCTACCAGGCTGAGAATAAGGGGTGCGCAACGAAATCGTGTCCATCCTCGACGCCATGAGGAAATCCAACCAAATCAGCAGGGAGGATAACGAGAAGCTGCATCGAAAGCTCTTCTAAATACATTTACGATGCCTTTAGTACTGAATCACGATTATCGCCGGAGATATACAGTCTGTGGGCGAGGATTATTCGATACCATCGCCAGTCTTGCCGGACGAGTATTCACCTCTTCCACCGCGCAGACGTTGGGAAGCAATGCCGTGAGCGCCGCTTCCAATTCCATCAAGGGTTTGGAGAAAGGAGCGACGAAGACCGTAAACCACATCGCTCATCGAGTGACCCGCAAAAAGAAGCCCCTAGCACAACACCTGCCGCCAAGACCATGCAAGTGAACCAGTAAACAACAGGTCCGCCTCAATAATCTGATGTCGGTTGGTGGCATCGCAACCATCCACGACTTTGTCCAGCGCTATAAATAAATACTAGTATATGATAGCTGATATTCTTACTATCACCGAAGGAATGACTTTCGATGAAAGTCTCCAGGAGTATCAGGAACCTCAAGCCGGGGCTCAGCTGAATAATGCTGGTACGGAGATCCGCATCAATATCGCGACCCAGGATCTCTTCCTCCATCCCGCAGAAAGCTATCTTTTGATCGAAGGCCGACTCATGAAAACGATGGGCCGCCTACGCCGACGCTAATCTAGTATCGCTCATCCATAACATCACCATGTTTCTCTTTCGTAGCATCAGCTACCGACTCTCCGGCCAGAACATTTTGCACCTCAATATAATAATCCCGGAATCGCCACCACAATGCTGGCGATGCTGACGTACCCTGACGACTTCTTCAAATCGCAAAGTCTCAGCCAGCTATTGTTCAAGGATACCTCACCCGCCGCCGCCGTCGCGTATTTGGGGTTGCCGTGCGGAAGGCTTACGTCATCGCCAGTAAGGGATCATTCTCGTTTACCATCCCCTTGAAGCATATCTTCGGTTTTGCCAAGGACTACGATAAGTTGGTCTATGGATTCAAGCATGAGCTCAATCTCGTCCGCGCCTCGGATAATGATGCCACCTTCCGGGATGTTGCCAATATCAACGATCCTGGCAAGATCGTCCTCAGCAAGCTCTCCTGGTTTGTCCCAAACGTGATGCCCTTCGACGACAGAAAGCTGCGGCTCTATCGGACCATCGAGAACAAGGAGAAGCTAGATATCGGCTTCCGGATGAAACAGTGCGATTCGATCGCCGTCCCCGAAAGCAATAACTTCACCTGGCGACTCTCCACCAGAAACAGCCCCAAAACACCTCGATGGGTGATCGTCGCCTTCCAGACCGATAAGAGTAACGATTAAGAAGCCAACCACGCGATCTTCGATCACAGCCGATTGCGAAATATCCACGTGACCCTCAATGCCGAGCGCTACCCCAACATGGATTATAATGCTAGCTTCACCCAATGCAGGATCGCTAGGATCTATAAGGAGGTCGCTGATTTCCGCAAGAAATACTTCCGCATGGAAAGTCTGCTGAGCAATGGTTGTGTCAATCCCTCCGACTTCATCGATCTCTATCCCCTATTCTTCATCGACGTGAGTTATCAGTCCGAGCGATTGAAACAATTGACCGCGGATATCCAGATCCGAGCACAACGTCCCTGCCAATACCCAAGCCTACGCCCTCATCATCTCCGATCGAATCCTCCAGTTCGAATCCTATGGCCAGAAGATGAGCGTCATCTTCTGAGGGGGATTAGATAAATGGACGCTTTACTTTTGCGGAAAATCGCCATCAATACCGACCCCAAACATGGCTATTCATTCATCGTCTCTGGGGACGATAGTCAGATCTTGACCCGCTTCAACCCACCCCTCCAACTGCGCGAGGAGAAATCGTATAAGATGGTCCTCGTGAATCTGGAGACGTACTACTCCATCCCCAATATCCATGCCGGAACTAATTACTTCCGCTACTCCCCAGGCGAAGGTGCCCCCTGGTTTCCCATCGCCCTTAGCAGCTATGGCATCGACGAGATCCAGCGGCAAATGCGGCTCATCAAACACAACGCTAAGATCCTTCTAGATGCCAATTGCGCGACTCTGAGAGCAACGCTCACCCTCGCCAGAAGCTACCAAGTGAATTTCGATGTGCACAATAGCCTGAATACGGTGCTTGGATTCGATCGCCGAACGTATACCTATGACCGGAGAACGAATGGATACGTGGAGGGTGAGCATATCGTCAATATCATCAGCATCGATAGCATCCTCGTGAATAGTGATCTCATCCACGGCAGTTATATCAACGGCACCCATCAGTCCACCATCTATAGTTTTTTTTTTCCCGGGGTCGATCCGGGCATGAAGATCATCCAGACCCCTAAGAATCTGATCTACTTGCCCGTGACCCTGGAGACCATCAAACACATGCAAACACTACTTGACCGATCTGCGAGGGGAGCATCTCACAATCCGCTTCCAGCTGCGTGAGGCATAAATAAATGGATTATGATGAGTACTGTCTCAGTTTGACGAAGGGTAAGGAATAGGGATTCAACATACGGCAAAGAAAGGTTGGGCCATGAGCGTCGGATTGCTGCATGCCAACCTATCTGGTGGGCATAACAAGATCCAGCGCATCACCAAGCTCTTGCAGAGTGGTAAAGGTGGTATGGTCTTGGAGATGAGCCCGAAGCAGATGAGGTATAACGTAAAGCAAGGTGGATTTCTCCCCATGCTTGCAGGTCTCGCCTCTGCTGCGCTACCTATGCTAGCCAAAACCGTGCTGCCTGCTTTGGGTGTGGGTGCCTTGAGCGGTTTGGGTAGTGCAGCCATCCAAAAAGCCGTGGGGATCCGGATTATCTCTCAAGAAGGTTGGAAAAGTATGCTGTGTGAAACCCAAGGGTCGTGGTCTGCATATCAGCCCAGGTACTTACGGTGATGGATTGTATTTGAAGATTTGAAATCGGCTCTACGATGGTAGTGGAATGATTCTTGGCCCCAATAGCCCCTTCAAGAGTATCTCCTGCTAGGCATGCGCCTATAAATAAATGAACGGAGTAGATGCCAGTCTTATCGCTTGCATAGAAGAGGAGCTTATCTCAGAAATCCGGAGATGTGAGCATACCTTGAAGATCTATAACCGACTGGATAAGGTCATCTCTTTTGCCCTTGGAGTGGGTTCTGTGAGAAGTCTACTGCTTACCAGCAGTACCAGCAGTACCATGGGGTCTGCCCTGACCAATGTGAGTTCGGTGGCATCCATCCCGTCGCCTGTTTATGTGCTACGGAAAATACGGTCCTGTCCTTGATCTCGCGCCGAGTCTCAAAGAAGAAAAAGAAGCATCGAGATACCGTGCGATAAGCAAAAACCTATAGGTCCCAGCTGGCAGGTGAAGACGGTGCTCCTGTAGTCTGCCTGAAAAACTACCCCGACGAAAAAAAAGCACTTTGGTCCCCTATGCTAGATTTCAGTGAAGAGCTCTCAAAGCGTACATCTTAAAAGACCACATCCGGATAATTTTTACACCCGAGTTTGGTTGTAAAAATTACTCTTTTCCATCATGAAAAAAAAATCTCACACCGTAATACTGATTTCGCGCCATAAAAAGTCTCACGCCGTCATACTGATTTAGCGTCATTATTTGTCTCACGCCGTAATACTGATTTCCCACCATTTATTTGTCTCACGCTGATATACTGATTTCGCGCCATAAAACGTTTCACGGCGTAATAATGATTTCCCACCATTAATTTGTATCACGGCGTTATACTTATTTCGCGTCATAAAAGTCTCATGGCGTGATACTGATGTCACGTCATAAAAAGTCTCACGACATAATACTGATTTCACACCATAAAATGTCTCCAGGCGTAATACTAATTTCACGTCATAAAAAGTCCCACGGCGTAATACTGATTTCACGCCATAAAAAGTCTCACGGCATAATACTGATTTCCTGCTTTAAAAAGTCTCACACCGTAATACTGATCTCGCGTTATAAAACGTCTTTCGGCGTAATACAGATTTCCCGCTTTAAAGTCTCACGCCGTAATACTGATCTCGCGTCATAAAAAGTCTCACGGCGTAATACTGATTTCCCGCTTTAAAAAGTCTCACGCCGAAATACTAACCAAATGCGCATACGCGTAAGGGGAGGGTACTACCACTCGCACATCACTCCGCTCTCTCTGCGTGATGTGCTCCTTCCAAGAAAAAAAATTTCCCAATCCGGTTTTGATACGGAAATTTTGCGTCCTTACCTAGGTACCTAGATTTTTTTACTTTCTCACCAGATTGTATGAGAGGTACTGCTGATTAGATTTCTTGCTCAGCTTGAATCCGGTGCTCCGAACGACAGCTCCTTGCTAGGGACCCTTCTCTTTGTTGAGCGTGGGGCAGGCCCATACCTTGGTGGTCTCCCCTTCTCGATTTTTCAGAGTGAGAATTTTGCTTTTGCCATATTTTCCTTCCACTTCTGCCACCTCCAAGATCTTATAATCACCCCTGTGGGCAAGTCCTTCCATTTAAGGGCTTCCCGATTCTGGTCCCGCATCCTCTCCTGAAAGGCGTCTTCGCTGATAAAGTCGTTACCCCATTCTTGGGAGATTTCGACGAATCCATTGTGTACGAAAGTCATATTTCTTGTACTTACCCTATGCTCAATAGGAATACCGTCCGTTTGTATTTGACCGTCGGGGTGGGGGTCCTATGTAGGATTTCCCCTTGAAAAGGGCAGGTGCGGCAGAATCGGCCTTTTCATACTGCTTATAGGGGTTTCTGTGGGATGTTCTCTAAATAGGCGTTTAAAATATGTAACTAAGCAAGTGCAACCGGTATGACCATGTTGCGGACAAAAGGCAAATTATACGCAAATCGACGGACACAAAGAAAAAGTTGCGGACAAAAAGGAAAATTTGCGGACAAAAAGCAAAGCGGACTAAAAGCAAAAGTTGCGGACGAAAAGCAAAAATTGCGGACAAAAAGCAAATCGGACAAAAAGCGACGGACAAAAAGCGCCATTTTGCGGACAAAAAGGAACAGCGGACAAAAAGCAAGACGCGGACAAAAAGCAAGACGCGGACAAAAAGCACTGTATCATCCGTGTATGCTTTGTAGTTTTTAACTTAAATATGTTTTCAGTGCTTTGTGTTTTAATTTACTGTTTTTTTATGTATTGTGTTCTATGTAATTGTATGCTTAACGCTTGCATGTAATTTAATTGATGCTTAATGTTTCTTAATGTTTAAATGTGTGCATGCTGTGAATGAAATTTATTTTTCATCTATTTGCGCAACAAGAGTTGTATATATTACAACAAAATACCGAAGTTACTGTTAATTTTGTTTCTTCGTATCAAATTAAAACATTTGGAAGTCCATATATAACCGAAAGACGTATTAAAGCTGACAGAATATATGTGTAAAAAGTGTAAAATACATGTATTGAATTCATGCACATGTGAGTGTTTCTTTGTTGTATTCAACCCGACGTAAAGCTATAAAACAACATATATAAAAACAGCGTTGTGTCGCCGTATATCATTTGTTTGCACTAGTATCTTTTACGCTCGAAGGATCTCCATTTTATGCATACGTAATCGAGCTATCCGAACTTCTTTCCTGACAATTGATTCTTGTATGAAAAAAGGCAAACAAACTACACAAATTGCACATTTATTTATTTCATGATGTTAAATTTTACTAATGTTTTCTTATATTGTCATGCATATTCTGGTTGTTCATTATTTTTTGCATGACCAGTTCTGATTAGAACTACTGAGTAGTTTTTATTTTGAAGAGTTGATTTGATCAGTTCGAGAATTTCCTCATTCGCTTGAAGGATACACTGCCTGCACTTTACCCTTACTTGTGGGTCATAGACTAGTAGGCCAAGTCGTCATTATTTCCACTTTCAAGATATCAAATAAACTAATTAAGATATCTTATTTACTAATTAAGATATCGTTATACCTATGTCTTTTCCAAACGTAGGAGCTGAGATTGCTCCTCTATATTTGGCTCTATTTCTTCCATATCTATTTTTTTGTCTACTTCCGGTTCTATCACCCATATTTTAATCTAATGTTTTGATAAACATTTTGATTAAGTGGCAACATATTTTGTGTGACTTTTTTTTATCATAAACCCCTGTGACTATCTTATACGTTTCTATCATATCGCCCCTTGATCTTCTATACCTCAATGTTGGTAGTTTGAGTTTTTTTGTCTTTCTTCATATGATAGATTTTTCATTACTGGTAACATTTTTGTTGCTCTCCTCTGCACATATTCTATGGCCTCGATATCTTCATTTTATATGCGTTCCATACGCTGCTGGCATACTCCAGGTGGTGTCTGACAAGTGCTTTATGTAATAAACAATGATTTGATGTCCAAATATTTAAATGATCTTCTTATTAGACCCATCATTTGCTTTGCCTTGTTTATTTGGTTTTGTATGTGTTTTTCAAAATTTAGGTGGCTATCTATGTTAACACCTATATCTTTTTCGTTCTTAACATTCTCTAAGTGTACTGATCCATTAGTGTAAGTGTGCATTGTATAGTCAACATTTCTATCTCTGTTTTCTTCCACTTATAGTTTATCTTGCATTTATCTGGATGGAATCTGGAAGGTAATAAAGATAATATAAGAGTATATCTAAACTAATTAAGATATCTTTTATATAATTTATTTTAAAGATATCTTATATATATTTTATATATCAGATTATATTCAATTGGCTGTTTATTTAGGAAGATTTAACATTACTGAAAACTTTTGCAACTTACATAAGTAAATGCCTTATTATCCGAACTAACCAACAATGTATCAATTATTAATTGTATTGTATATTTAACTTACATTTAGAGACGACGCACGCCAGTGATGACAATTAGACAGACTGACGGACGGAAACCAAGTGTGGCTTTATCAGGTCGTCTGCTAAGTAGTTCGAATGTGGTATTTCACTAAACCATTTGTTGACTTGAAATGAATAAGATTGTAAAGTATAACTTTTATTAAACAATAATTCACAGTAACTTCGGTATTTAGTTATTTGTTACCACTGGGTCAATGCCTCTGCTGGTGGACTCTTAGTCCCCAAGGTATTCACCAGCCCAGTAGTCAGTACTTCGGTGCTGACCCGAAAGCCGATTCTATTTAGAACCTTGCAATATCTAAATTTTTGTAAATTTTGTTGAACACTAATGAGTATCTCCTTCATGCAAAGCTCTGTCCTTAGCTGATTTTGGCTATACATTTAGATCATATTGGTTATTTGCTCTCTATCAGTTTTTAATATCTTTGAGTTTATGGTCTTCCAAAAGTTTAGATTTTATCGGCACTGAAGAGACATAAGTTGTCGAAATGCATATATGCAGAAAATAAATTCACAGTAACTTCGGTATTTAGTTATTATATAAAGTATCCAAACTCAAATGAACAATATAAAATTATTTAGTTCTAAAATAGGTATGAAATACTTTTCAAACGGACGGTTTTTGGAAGTCGAGGACCTCCTAATTTGGGCTATGAGATAGCCCTAATGCAATGGACAATCGTATCAACATTGACTATATCAAATATAAATATTTTCCTGTAAAATCTATAAATAGAAATTTAAATTAACAAAATTTGGAATTCAAAAACCATTATATTTACAAATTATTCTATTTACTGAAACCAAATACTTTTTAAATAGATAAAGTATGAAAATGAAAACGATTTTATCAAAAATATCATAATTATTGGTCAATTTCAAAAACACAGAATTTAAAGAAAGATAAATCCATAGCCAACTCTACTACACTACTCCCCTCTTAGAAAAAAATTGAAATTAGAACATTAATTAAATGAATCATAATAGATTAAATAAGTAGGAAGTTTGAAAAGTCACTGTTATAAATCGTCCATATTAGAAACATAAATCTGGACACACAATATTCATATTCCTCCCCCTCGAATGAAATGTTTATGAATAAAATGAATAAACACTTAAACATTCAAGTCCATGAATATATTTTCGAACAGTTTGTATGTTATCAGCACTGGTCTTCTTCACGGGTCTTCTGAGAACGGATGTCTTCATTATAATTCTTCTGTTGTATCTTCTTGAGTAGGTCCTAAATTGATAAAAGCAAGCACTGTCCTGAGTTCCATCGTTGTTGATGACGGTAACACAGCATATAAAGCGTGCTATGCCACCAAATTGAGTAATGAATACTGCAAGGTCCATCGTTGTTGATGATGGTAACATAGCATATAGCGTGCTATGCCACCAAAAGTATTGTACACATAATGTCCAACGTTGTTGATAACGGTAACTTAAGACTTTTTGTTTGCCAACGATATAAAAGTTTTTAAGTCCTAATCTACTGTATTGCTTGAAGTCATCTGATCATCTGCATGTGTTTTGACTGGGTTGACCATCTTCATGAGTTTTGAATGGGTATCATGATATGGTCTACAAGGGTGACCTACTTTGCCTTTGCGTCTGTGCCATCAGTTGATCTAGTCATCACACCACTGGTTTCTGCCATGACATTTCAATATCAGACTTTGGTCCACAGTCACCATTTCACTAACTGATAGGCAACAAGTCCAAAAATATTGAGTTAAAACTCAGAAAAAAAATACCATAAGATAAAACAACTAAGCAACAATCTCCACATTAGCATATAACAAAGCAAATAGATAACATAAGCTGAACTTATACTGAATATTTACTTCAAATGAAAATAACTGACTGCATGTAATAAAAACTAGAAGAAGACCAGACTACAAAAGAGTTACTTCCATCCAGTGTCAACTTGCTTACTTTTCGTAAATTCCACTAAAGCCTCTCTACAACATGAAGTACTGCTGTCAGCACTATGAGCACTGTGACTTTCATTAGAAATACCAGATTTTTGTTTGATAACTTTAGCCTTATTGACCCTTTGAGGACACTTTGCCCTTACATGACCAATCTTGGAACAGTTAAAGCATCTCTTTTTAAACTTAGGTTGACGTTTAAGAGTGAAATCTTTCAGTGCCTTCACTAATAAATCAAGAGACTTGAACAAGCATGTAAAGTCAGCTTCACTATTTGATAATGAATCGAGTTGTTCTTTCTCACAAAACTCAACAGACTCAAACTCAATTGCAAATGACAGAGCTTTCTCAAATGAATTTGGATTTTTAAAATACACATGCCTTCTCATGTCCAAATTATTGAGACCAGACAAGAACAAATCTACAAAATATTCTGGCAGTAAATGAAAAGTGTCTGAATAAGCCTTTTGACCTAAGTCAGAAAATCTGAGATAAAAATCTGCAACTCTTTCATTCTTATCCTGCTTACGGTTTTGCAACTTAGACTTATAGTAAATAAAAACAGTTCCTTTAAACTAGAGAAATCAGTTAACTGTTCCTTTTTCAAATATTTGAGAACTGACTGAGCATCACCACATAAGTTAATGACAAGTTGGCTAGCTTTATCTGAATCTGACCAGTTATTCCATTTAGCAATAACATCAAATTTAATTAATAAAATTTAAGTCATGTAATTAAATTTGGTTATCGCGGTGGGTATTACATTATTGGTCTTTAGATATACCAATGACGTTTTTCCCGTGACGTCATACATGGAAATGGCCTGCTACTGAAACGTGTCTGATTGATTCAAATTCATAATCGACAATCATCTCCAAGGAGAATTCAAATTTTTATATTGATTAATCAGTACAGGTAAAGAGTGGAATTCGGGGAGTATTTTTTTTTTGTTCAACAGAACAATGAAATGGCATTGTCTGCAAGATTTGTAATTACTTTCACCCCGGCAACTTTTCAAACAGAAGAAAACAAACACCTGTATCTTAACACATTTTGAAACGCATAATATTTATACCAAGGAAATATAATTTATTGCAAGAAATCGATTTTTGACGAGGGGCTTTGATTTTGCAATGTAATTCAACTCATCTTCACCCCATTCTCTGATATTACATTCGTTTTTTAATAAAATAGTTTATATTAATGGCCTGCCAACATATTGTTTACAGCTACACAGGTAATTCAATTTGTTTCCAAGTATCGCGAGGAGGCTTTATATATTATTTTTATAGATATTGGAACTGAGTTTGTCACTATATAGGGACTATATATTGTATTAAAATAAAAATAAAGCATGTACACGAGGATAATGACTATCAATTGTGCGCCCAATCATACAATATGGAGATAATCAGTCTCTTTTAATCAAATGTTATGGTAGATAGTTTGTGGAAAAAACAGAATAAATTTTTGAATTTTTTTTTAACATATTTAGATTCTGGTCGCTCGAGACGTTCTGATGAGGTTCTACGTAGAAGGACGGTGAAACCCTTGTGCATTTATTCGAACACACGACAAGGGAGCTTAATCTCGTCTTTACTTGCAAATATTTTTTTTATTTATGACAGTAAAAGTTTGTATTGGTAATAGACAGGTCAACAAGTGTGAACATTTCAAATAATGTCATTTATGCGCAGTTTGTTGCCATCATATACCCACGTTTTTTGCACCACTGATTCGTATTTATTAAATCATTACCCACTTTGTTTTATTTGTCTTCTTTTGGTTATTGTTATCAATTTTAGCTATAGTGCTTTTTTGGTCACTGTGTCGTTGTTCGTTTCTTCTAATTTCCTTGATTCAGCATTGTCTGTCCTGTTACTTACATTATGTTGCCCAATCATTGTCAGGTTTGGGGGAAATTTGAATACGAAATTTAACGTTCCCTGTCTTTAAGATTCGATATTTGTTGCCTATGGGTATTAGGTCCACGATAGCTCGCTACACGACAACGTGGACGGTTTTAATGCGATTTCGCATAATGCCCACATGGGCACATGGTGTTGTTAGCGCAGGTCTCGATTTAAACTATACTTTGGTATGGATTCATAGCTGAGATTTGTTAACATAGTGACGGAATTAGCCATGTCGTTTAGTTTAAATACTTAGTGCAGGGCATTTTTTGAATACGGGACTTTCGAGATAGGAACTCTCGTGTAATTGAAGGTAGAAACGATCCCAAAAAATACCACTAAGACGTATAACTGGATCCCTGACATATTGAAATAAATATATATACCACCTAAAGACAAACTATGTATGAAATTGAAGTGCACTTATAATTTGTCCTAAATGACAATTATTGAATTAAATTTTAATTGACGAAAAACAATTAACCTGAAGCGCTACAAATAGATTAAATATAAATCACCCTTTGCTCAACAGTGTTCATTAATTAGTGTGTCCCTCTCAAGGTATTGATGTATTGATTTTTTCCGTATAATACACAAAAAATCTGCCGGAGTGGACACGTCTCAAAAGTCCCGTATTCTAGCGTTTTTATTAACTTAGCCTGTATCTTGTTACACCTATAAAATTATCTTAAATTGGAAACTGGCTTTCGTTTCTAAAATGAAGATAACAAACAAATGGTTGTAGGATGTTAGCATTGTCTTTGAGTGTATTGTCACAATTAGTGCATTGTTATAACTAAATTTATCTTTATATTATTATGGGAAGTATACCGAATACATCAAATGCCCGGGACCGAATGACACCTCTTGGTTTTTTCGTTTTTCCCTATTTCACCTTTCTCACGTATCATCAGATCATACGACAGGCAAACGTTTTGTCCAGATATTTGTTTGGAACTTAGAAACCTAGTTCAACAACAGTGTAAGTTTTATAATTATACTTTCATTATATTTGGATGAAGATGGATTTATTTAACGTAACTACACAACCGTTTATTGTGAATATCAGCTCTAGACGTTAATTACATAATTTGCTATAAATATCGATTTTTACGGAATGTTCATCTCACACAGAAACGTACAACTGTTGATTATAATTACATTTACAACTTTCAACAAAGTATTTAAAGTTTTTATGTATTATTTCCGTCTACAAGAGGAAGATAAACAACCGATATTCAGTTGCATAATTCGTATAAATATAGCATATACGGCAAGCAATTAGCGACATTTAAATACATCCAGATATAATTATGGAACACATATTCCGTGTATTACAGCAATTCAACTGTATTCTTCCGTGACTATACCGGAACTCGATGTTTGATATTACACAGACACACGTCATATTTGTGTTTATTTATGCAAATTATTGTGTATTTAAATATGTTGACATTTTACTCATAATTATTGTAGCATAAGTAGACTATAAATTCTCATTAGTTTGGACACATAACTTATGATTGTTAATTATTGTATTTTTCAGGTTTTTACCAATTGTTCACCGGCTAATTAAAATAGTTGATCCACACTGGGTTTTTATTTTGAATTGGGCCAACGAACTAGGTTAAGCTCGCTGAGTCCGGCCCAGTACAGTAAAAACACTAGAACCAGCCTGAGTTCCAGACCTTTTTTGGACAACTTGTAGCACCGTTCCTGCTGCAGGCAACACAGTTACAGGACAACGTTTCTTCCTGTTCCCGGACAGAAGACAACACAGTCACAAAACTACGGTAACACCGTTCCTGTTCCAGGCGACAAAGCTACAACTGGATTAGACGACGTTCATCACAAATCACAATGAGTGTAAATCCCACTGATATGCCCGAGAAAGCTATTTCAGCGGTTCCGGACACCAGGGTCCGGACACTTACAGAGAAAGGGCAAGAACAGTATTCACAGACATGTGACAAATTTTGTCAAGACTTAGAATATTTATGAACAATGCTTCACGCCCTGCTCCAAGAAGCAGCCGATCCTCCCTCTAACTTAGGGGACCAGTTAGACCTGGGTCAAAGCATTGCACAAGCAAACACCAGGTACCAGAAACAACTCAGGGCCTATAAGGACTTCCTGAAATCAAGCAGGACAGAAGACAGCAAACTTGAATTTGAAGCCTGTGCAACATTGTCAGGCTTCCGGCAACAAAAGATAGATGCCGCCCTGTTTAATCTACAGGAAACAAGTCAAAGCTCTGACGCATAAGAAAACACCAAAGGCACCTAGTAGCAGCTCATCGTCCCACAATAGTAAATACAAATCACAAGGTGGGACGTCTACACGTACAGACACTTCCAGTCTGTTAAAACGAAAGAAGGCAAAGGCAGAAGCTCTGAAAGCAAGTCTAGCTTTTGCAGAAAAACAGGCCACTCTGTCAAAGCAGGAAGCCATGTTAGAAGAATCTACAGCTCGTCAAAAGGCTGAAATGGAAGCAACTACAGCTCGTCAAAAGGCTGAAATGGAAACAACTAAGGCTGAAATGGAAGCAACTACAGCTCGTCAGAAGGCTGAAATAGAGGCAACAACAGCTCGTCGGAAGGCTGAGATGGCTGAGATGGAAGCAACAGCAGCTCGGAAGAGAGCCGAGTTAAAAGCCGACCAAACATTGCTAGAGGCAAGAAAAGAGGCTGTCATGGCAGAAACTGAAGCCAAGATCCTGGATGACGATAGTAGTCAAACAGGAGTTGATAGTGAAGACCAGCGAAGTCAGTTGCCCATAGAGGAAGCAGACCCGCTACAAAGGGTTCAACGATATGTTGAAGAACACTCCTTCAATGTTTCAAATGAGGAGGCACAAAATATCCCATCAGTAGTATATGGGGCCTCCAGACCACCGGAAGTTACGTCAACCCCAACAGTAGTATATGGGGCCTCCAGACCACCGGAAGTTACGTCAACCCCAACAGTAGTATATGGGTCCTCCAGACAGCAGGAAGTTGCGTCAACTCCAACAGTAGTATATGGAGCATCAGAGGTAACATCTACTCCAGCTTATGCTGGACCACCTCGAAGATCTCAGTCTTTACATTTCAGCTTAACAGAGATGCACCAGCATTTGAACCATCATGTCAGCACTTATCACGTGACATGCCAATACCAAGTTCACAAGCAGTAAACCTGGAGGATGACAGGACTGTAAACCAGACCTCAGATATAACCAGATTCCTTCTCCATAAGGAAATACTGTTATCTGGTCTTACTAATTTCAACGACCGTGCCGAATCCTACTTTGTGTGGAAAAATAGCTTCAAGTCAGTTGTTGATGAAGCCAAAGTGTCTGACTCCCAACAGTGAAACCTCTTAGTAAAATGGCTGGGAGTTGAGTCTTCAAAACAGGCTGAAAGTATAAGGAGGTCATGTGAGAATCCCACTGAATGTCTCAGATTGCTGTGGGATCGTTTAGATACCAGGTATGGATCCCCTGAAATGGTGGAAGCGTCAATAATGGACAGATTAACGAAATTCCCAAAACTGACAAACAAGGACAGTGCACGTCTGTATGAGTTGTCCGATTTATTGTCGGAGATAGAACACATTAAACAGAATCCTAAATTCCAGTCACTTCTGGGATATTTTGATTCTTCATCTGGGATAAGGCCAATTGTCAGTAAGCTGCCTTATGGACTCCAAGAAAAGTGGACAACGAGAGCCGCAAGGTATAAGTCGTCCAAGGATGTACCATTTCCACCATTCGCCGAATTCTCTAGATTCATTCGGGAAATGAGCAAAATTAAAAATGATCCCAGATTCTGTTATGAACATGAACAGCAAACAACTCCAAAGTATTCCGGAAGAAAACCACCCGTGGCCAAAACTCGGGTAGCAACTCACAAGACTGATGTCGACAAACCCAGCAAAGATATTGGGGGCACCCTGCCCCAGTGTACAGAGAATGAAGCACCAGACAGGTGCATCATACACAACACAAGACATTCATTAGACGAATGTAGAGGATTCAAGTCCAAATCAATTGAGGAGCGGAGAGAGATCCTCAAACAAAACAACCTATGTTTTAGGTGTTGCGCCTCTACAACCCACAGGAGCAGAGACTGCAAGGCGAAGATTTCCTGCAGAGACTGCGGAAGCAAGCAACACACCACTTCCTTACACATAGCAAGGAAGGCATCTTCAGTTGGTCCCGCTCAACATCACGGCGGGGAGACCGTGCAACAGAACGACGGGGAGGCAAGTAATGCCAACAGTACTGACAGAACAGTAAACTCATCTTGTACAGAGATCTGTGGAAATAACACATGCAAATCATGTGCAAAGATCATCCCTGTCAGAGTACATACATCATAGGGACAACCCAAGCATAACCATAACCAGAAAATTATACCCTGACCACTTGTTCAGGTCGTATTGCCACCAGTGGCAGAAGAGCCAAAGGATTTATAGTCCAATCTTTACACGGACATGAAGAATTAGAACTGCCAGTTTTGGTGGAATGTGATTACATTCCAAGCAGTAGAGACGAAATCCCGTCACCAGATTCTGCCGTACACTTTCCACATAAGAAAGATATAGCTGGAAGAATCCCGCAAATCAAAGATAGCAGGAAGATAATGCTGCTCATAGGAAGAGACCTTCCCGAAGTCCACCATGTCCTAGATTATAGTCTATAATAGATATGGACCACCTGGATCACCTTTCGCCCAGAAATTAAGACTGGGCTGGGTAGTCATCGGAGAAATCTGTCTAGACTATCAACATGCAACTCCAGACTTATCTGTGAAGAAAACATTTGTCTTACCATCTGGTCAACCTACGACGCTAAGACCATGTGAAAGTAAAATTTGTGTACGGGAACCAGATCCCGCTTGCTTCAATACTGCAACCAAAACAGTAGACATACCAGAATATGATATCTTTGCTAAGACAAAAGATGACGACAAACCAGGAATGTCATATGAAGATAAAACATTAATGAAACAAATGGACAACCAGTTTGTAAGAGACTCCATAGGCAGTTGGGTATCTCCGTTGCCATTTCGGACACCAAGACAACGACTTCCAAACAACAGGCAACAAGCTGTTAAAAGAGCAGAATTCCTCGAAAACAGTCTGAGGAAGAACGCTCTCAAAAGAAAACATTTCTTAGAATTTATGTCAAAGATATTAGACAACGACCATGCGGAAGTTGCTCCACCATTGCAAGAACAAGAAGAATGTTGGTATTTACCGTTGTTTGGAGTACACCATCCCAAGAAACCTCAGCAGATCAGGGGTGTGTTCGATTCCTCCGCAAAGTTCGACAGAGTATCCCTAAACAGTGTTTTGATGTCCGGTCCAGACTTATCAAACAGCTTACTGGGAGTCCTGATACGTTTCAGGAGAGAGATGGTTGCTGTTACTGCTGATGTTCAGCACATGTTTCACTGCTTTGTAGTGAGAGAAGATCACAGAAACTACCTAAGATTCCTGTGGTATAAAGACAATGATATTGATAAGGGATTGATAGAGTACCGAATGAGAGTTCATGTCTTCGGCAACAGCCCATCCCCAGCAGTGGCAACGTTGGGGCTACGCAAGACAGTGCAGGCCACAGAGCCAGAGTACGGCCAAGATGTTACGAAATTTGTGACTAAAGACTTTAATGTTGATGATGGATTAACATCATACCCAACAGCAGAAGAGGCCATCAAAGTCGTCAAAGACACTCAAGCAGCATTGAAGAAGTACGGAAATCTCCGTTTGCACAAGTTTGCATCCAACAGTGCTGAAGTTATGTCTGCATTCCCAACGAATGATTTAGCTACAAACTTGAAAGATTTAGATCTTGAAGCCAACAATAAACCACTCCAGCGAAGCCTTGGATTAATATGGGATGTCAACACAGACATGTTCCTATTCCAGCTATCGCTGGACACGAAACCTATAACAAGACGCGGTGTATTATCTACGATAAACAGCATTTATGATCCACTTGGATTCTTAGCCCCAGTGATCATCCAAGGGAAGCTGATTCTACGAAAGCTGACTTCAGCAACAGTTGATTGGGACGAACCAGTCCCGGATGATATTGCTTCAGAGTGGGAAGCTTGGCGAGACGAACTTCAAGAACTAGAAACATTACGTATACCACGTACTTGTGTACCTTACCTAAGCCAAGCAGTCACCAAAGAACTTCATGTTTACTCTGATGCGTCAGAAAAGGCAGTAGCTGCAGTAGTTTTTCTTCGCACTATAGATGAAGATGGTAATCCCAAAATTGGTTTTGTGTTGGGAAAGGCTAGAGTTGCTCCAACAAATGGACACACAATTCCTCGTTTGGACCTTTGTGCTGCAGTATTGGCAGTAGAAGTTGCACAGTGTGCGTTAGAACAGCTAGACCTGTCCATTGATTGTGTCAAGTACTATACAGATAGCAAGGTCGTACTTGGTTACATCTCCAACGACACCAGAAGATTTTATATTTATGTTGGGAATAGAGTAGAAAGAATACGAAAGTTCAGCAGTCCAGAACACTGGAATTACGTGAACACAAGTGAAAACCCTGCTGACGCAGCCACAAGATCACTACCAGCTAGTGACATACATCATAGTGAGTGGTTATTAGGACCTAAACGCCTTCTCTCCTGTGAACCCAGTCAAAACCCTGGGGTCGTATACCAGCTTGTAGACCCCGACAATGATGGTGAGATTCGTCCTAATGTACATGCTTCTTCAGAGATTTCTGTTGCCAAAACATTCGCTACACCAGATAGTCCTAACATAGGGACTGAGAGATTCCAGCACTTCTCAGACTGGAGTGCCCTTATACGTGGAATTGCATTCCTGAAACGTTCATCCCGTCTACGTCTGAATGGGAGTTCAAAGCTTGAACCTGACAACACTTCACTTCAAGAAGCAGAAGACTTCAATAAATCATCACTACAACGTGGAGTTTATGAAGAAGATATAGACTGTACAAGTCACAAATTACCTATTGGCGAAAGAAATTCAACTGTCAATCTCAATCCGCTTTTGGATGAAAAAGGAGAAACTCCTCCAGATACTTCTCCGGATATTCACGTTACAAGAATATCCATAATCTGCAAATAATTCCTTTGCAGGAAGTTGAAGACTCCAGCACATCTCTACCTGGATAGCGCTATATTCTATTTTACCGTATTTATGGTTCATCTGAATTCAAGATCAGTTAACGATCACCGAGATAATTCGTCTGGTGGAAGATAGTGTACAAAATGTATATAAAGTGTGAATAATTATATTCAGTGAATATTATGAATGTAAGATGAATTTCTGTTGTTTGTTTAAAAGAATAGTGATATCAAGTAGATATCAGACGGGGAGTGTATTGTCACAATTAGTGCATTGTTATAACTAAATTTATCTTTATATTATTATGGGAAGTATTCCGAATACATCAAATGCCCGGGACCGAATGACCTCTTGGTTTTTTCGTTTTTCCCTATTTCACCTTTCTCACGTATCATCAGATCATACGACAGGCTAACGTTTTGTCCAGATATTAGTTTGGAACTTAGAACCTAGTTCAAGAACAGTGTAAGTTTTATAACAAGAGCTGTCGCCGAACGGCAGCCAAAGATACCCCCCGCTCATTGAACCCTGAATCGATATGGTAAGTGCAAAATTAAGTTGGTGTGGACACAATACAGGTGTGGACACAGTACAAGTGTTGACACAATACAAGTATGGACACAATGATATAATCTTCACTCTGTCTAAATCAGACAAATATAAAATTCACCTTTTTTCAGCTTATTTGACATTTTACATATCTACATATAGTGTTCTTCCTTTGTCTAAAGTTTCATCAAAATCCTTCATGTGGATAAAGAGGAGTTGTGCGTACGAGGTACCCATAGTACATACAATATAGGGAATCAATGAAAACTCAAAGTCAAATTATCTCCCCTACCTGGTTTCTGACAAAAATTATATTCCTTCATGCATGTCTCCATATAGTGTTCTCACTTTGTGTAAATTTTCATTAAATTCCTTCAAGTGGTTTAAGAGGAGTTGCGCTTACGAGGTAACCCATACATGGGGAATCAACAAAAAGTCAAAGTCAAATTATCTCCCCTTTCTGGTTTTCGACAATAATTATATTCATTCATGCACATCTCCATATAGTGTCCTTCCTTTGTGTAAAGTTTCAACAAAATCCTTCACGTGGTTTATGAGGAGTTGCGCTTACGAGGTAACCCATAAATAGGGAATCAACGAAAAGTCAAAGTCAAATTATCTCCCCTTCCTGGTTTCAGACAATAATTATATTCCTTCATGCATATCTCCATATAGTGTACTTTCTTTGTGTAAAGTTTCATCAAAATCCTTCATGTGGTTTAAGTGGAGTTGCGCTTACGATGTAACCCATACATAGGGAATCAAAGAAAATTAAAAGTCAAATTATCTCCCCTTCCTGGTTTCAGACAATAATTATATTCCTTCATGCACATCTCCATATAGTGTCCTTCCTTTGTGTAAAGTTTCAACAAAATCCTTCAAGTGGTTTATGAGGAGTTGCGCTTACGAAGTAACCCATAAATAGGGAATCAACGAAAAGTCAAAGTCAAATTATCTCCCCTTCCTGGTTTCAGACAATGATTATATTCCTTCATGCACATCTCCATATACTGTTTTATAGCACTATACTAGAAGGAAGGAGAAAAAGAGATTCAAAGAACAGGAGTAATAAATACAAATGTATTAACTAATACACAACACACCATTCGCCATAAGCAATATATATAAAAAGAAACCCAAACCTATTATATTATTTGAGGATTGATTTTTTTTTATTTACTTGTCTGTGATGTCTATATAATTGACCTCCAGTCCTGACACTTCATATATTTAAGTAGATAAGATAAAAACTTGTGATTTGAGGGGAAATGAATACAGCAGAAGAAAAACAACTATAATTATGACATACCAATATAATATTATAAACATTATATAATGATGACTTGGAGCATTCATTAATGTCCTCTCCCCTACCTGAATGCACACCAAGCTCTTAAATATAATACGGCATATTATATTATAGTTACTTCCCCTCTTACACAAGTACTTGTTTTATACAGTCCCATTTTTTTAACCTTTTTTCACCAACTGCAGGCGGATTGAAGAAAACAAAAGACATTTTTTCGATATTATGAACATTTTTAAGCATATTTAAAGCACCAACTGCTAAAGGTGGGGAATAATTCATTTTACATGTATATATATAGTATTTTAGAATAGTAAAGATGCAAGTTTCTGTCTTGGTACATAGAGAAGAGCCAATTAAAACATTCTGTGCTGATAATGGTAGTTGAAAATGACATAAATTCATAAAAATTTGGTTGACCTCAAACCAAAAACTTTTTACTATGTTGCATTCCCAAATAATATGAAAGATGGTCTCTTTTATTTCATTACAGAAGCTACACAAATGTGTTTCTTTCAATTTACATTTATACAACAGAGAATTAGTGCCAAGTATTCCATGTAAAATTTTATACTGAAAGATAATAAATTTATTACTAACTATAGATTTAAAAGGTTGCCCATAAATAGTTGACCAATCTTCTATTTCAACATCTAAAATTTCATTCCACTTAGTTTGCTGTTTTAAAGCTGATTCTGAGTAAAACAATATAATTTTTTTGTAAAAAAGTTGACTACATTTACTATTTCTCTTTACCAACAGAAAATTATCTGATACTATTTCGTCTTTCTTTTTTGTCAATGGTATGAGGTCTTTCCATTGTTTTGGTATTGCATGTAAAACACTATTAAAAGTAAGAAAATTGCATCTTATATTAAAAGTATCATTTAATCTTTCACGTGTCAAAAATTGTTGATTATCATCAATCAGATCGTTAATGAAAAATAATCCTGCCTTACACCATTTTTCATAAAAAATTATCTTATTATCAATCTTTATACTAGTATTAAACCATATGGATTGGTCCAAAACATTTTCCTCATTGTTGGAAGACTTTGAACTTAAAAAAGCCCAGTTTTTAATAATATCTGCCCAAAATTTGTTAAAATAACTAGAAATTTTCAATAACCCTTCCGGGGCCATCATCCATATTTTATCCCCACCATACCTATTATATTGCTCTGATACTAAAATTTTCCATGGAGAATTATTTAATGGATCCAAAAGTTTGTTTATCCAAGTCATTTTTAAACTGAAACAGAAAGATTCTACATGAGGCATCCTTAATCCCCCATCTTCATAATTGTTAATTAAAACATTTCTTTTTATTTTGTCCGGTTCCACTCCACACAAAATTATAAAACATGTTTTGAATATCTGTCAAAAATTTCTTTGGTGGATTTGGCAATACTGTTAAAGATTGTATAATAATTGGTAGTACTAATGATTTTATAACAGTGATTTTGCCTATGTAAGTCAAATTTCTATAGTTCCATGATTTAAGTAAAGCTGTCATTTTGTCTTTTTTCTCTTCAAAATTAATAACAGTTTTATCTTCAGCAAAGATATCATATTTTATCCCTAATAGCTTAAATTTTCCTGACTGATTCCATTTTAAAGGTTTTTCTGGTAGCAAGACTTCTGCTGAATGTTTTTTTGAACCAATCCATATAGCTTCTGTTTTGTCAAAATTAGCTCGCAGTCCAGCACATTCTGAAAATTTCTCTAACATAAATACCGATTTCTCTAGGGAACGTTCATTATCATCTAAAATAAGTGATGAGTCATCTGCATACTGAGAAAGTAAGAATTCTGAGTTATCTATCTTTATTCCATTGATTTCAGGCTCAAATTTTATGGCAGCACTCATGAGTTCTAAAGAGAGTATAAAAAGATATGGGGATAAAGGATCCCCTTGACGTACCCCCCTTCCCACTTTAAAGAAGTCTGAACAGTGGCCGTTATTTATAATGCAACTTTGTGCATCAGAATATAAAGTGCTGACACATTTTCTAAAATATTCACCAAAACCAAAGAAAGAAAGGGTTCTATCAATGAAAGACCATTCAAGAGAGTCAAATGCCTTCTCAAAATCTAGCAGAATTAGAAGACCAGGTATCTCTTCTTCTTCAGATTTTTCTAAAATATCAAAAATTAGTCTTGTACATTCCCCAATGTATCTTCCTTTCAGAAAACCAACTTGTGTTTCACTGATAATTCTATTCAAAATTGGCTTGATTCTATTAGCCATACACGCAGAAACGATTTTTGTGTCGACATTTAACAAAGTAATTGGTTTCCAATTTTTCAAGTAAAATTTTGATTTCCCCTCTTTTGATAAACAAGTTATAACCCCTTGCCGTTGAGATACAGACATAATACCCTTTTCTAAGCTATGATTAAGTGATCTGATTAGAAATAAATGTATATCATTCCAAAAAAATTTATAAAATTCAATAGTATATCCATCTAAACCTGGAGACTTTCCATTTTTCATGTTTTTTAGTACATTTAGGCATTCACTTTTGCTTAGGCTTCCCTCTAAGCCTAAAGTTTCATCATCTGTAAGAAAATTTAAAAATGGATTATTTTTATCAAAAAACAATTTTTCATGCTCCTCTTTAATCTCAAGGTTACGGGAAGTATATAATTTTTCATAATACACTTTTTGCTCATTCAAAATTTTAAATTGGTCAATCAATTCCTCTCCTTCATCAGTTATTAATTTAGGTATTTTTTCTGTGTAATTTCTTTTTTCAAGATTACAAAAATAATTGGTACATTTTTCTCCTTCTGCTGCCCATCTAGCTTTTGCCCTAGCCATGATTCCACTGACCCTTTTCTCCCTTAAAGATCTGAGCATATTTTCAGTATCCATGATTTCATTTTCAAGATCTATACCAGGATTATAATTATATTGATTTTGCAAAACAGACAATTTTTCA
>MJUU01052357.1:9389-35684 GCA_002080025.1 Modiolus philippinarum
TTTTTTTTTTTTTTTTTTTTTTTTTTTTGTGAAGAGCAAATTACTCTCAAAACTCGCCATATTCACACAGGAGAATTATAAGTGTGTCTCGATGCGGTTAAAGCTGGATGCGGGGTCGGCTTTGAAGTAAACGGTATGCGGGTCGGCTTTTTTAGTGAGCAGGAAAGGGATCATCGAACATAAAAAATGCACGGGGAAACAGGAAATAATGTCGGAACCGCTTAAAGTTTACGCCGTGAACCGGGAAAAGGTTGCTTTTAAAGATTGTAAAATATTTCTAGTCCCATTAATACACCTGGTGAAAATAAAATTCCCGTGTATTGACATTGTTAAACGAAAATTTCAGGCTATCGGAATGGTAATAGTTTTCTATTATTGCTACGGTCAACCAAGTGGCAAAAGTTTAACTGAACAGAAGTCAAAGTATACACCCCAAGGTTACATTCTAAAACGGATCTACGGTCGTTAAAAGTACACATTGTATACAATTGTAACAGCTAACAGTCGAAAAGGACGCTAACTCTCCTCAAAAGACAAAAACTACCACACAAAAGAAAGTCAAGAAACCAAGGAAGAAGTGAAGTCAAGAGCTAAAATCTTACATATGTAGACAAAAGTCCTTCTAAGGGCTACTAAACTTCTCAAAAAGAATATTTATAGTTGTTATATCAGCAATTTTCAAAGTCAAAAATAGCTTTTCCTTTTGTATAGTGTATTTTCTCTTTCGTACTTATTCCCTTTTCCCCTTTTTTGTCCTGATTTTATTAACTTACTTGTTTATCTCTTCATTAATATTTTTTCGATTGGTCCTTCTCGATATTAATATTTCATTCTTTGTTGACTCCGGGCTCCAACACAAGGGCTCCGGGCTCGTACACTAGGGCTCCGATCTCCAGCACTAGGGATTTAGGCTCCAACACTAGGGTTCCGGGCTCCAACAAAAGGGCACGGGGCTCCAACACTATGTCTCTGAGCTCCAAACTATTGCTCCGAGCTCCAATACTATGGCTCCGAGTCCCACTCACTGGGCTCTGGACTTCATCTTTGGGCTCTCAGAGAGCTGGGGTTATCCGATTTTCCGAAGTTAAAAATGGGAAATTCGGAAGTCCCGAAAATCATGTGGATCTCGTCTTCCCCCTCTATTAATAAAAATAAATCACTGGGTAGCATGAAAATTTCTTTCAACATTGTACAAAATGGGAGTTTTTTCCATCTGGCTTATAAAACTTTTGGCGCTGTATATAGGAGATCACAATGGGGGGGTCCATTCCCAAAATCTCCACTTTCCCGTTTTACGAGAGAGTGGGGGTTTAAGAAAGACTCTTAAAAACCCTGTTTCCCGATTCAAGGTGATTTTTTTTTCAGTGTTTCCCGCGTCACATAAGCAGTATTTAGTGAAGTCTATTCCAATCATGGACGATCCCCTTCAAGTTTTCAACGCTTCACTCTCACTTAAATGGAAAGGCTTTTTAATTTCACCGTCTTAAAAGTGTCATTTTGTTGCATCATATTAAAAATTTTCTCTGAAATACACAATAATATATATGATGTCCTTATAAAGTCCTGTTCGTGGACGAATCTGCTGGTGGATGAAAAGCTGTCACAGAAACACTCGCGCCATCTGTTGTCATAATTCAATCATACGCGTTTTTTCCGCCACGTTTATTTTAAGCACATGAAAATTAAAATTGCATGAAAATACAAAGACAAAAGTTAAATATAAACGAAAGAATGTTGCCAAATGAATACTTAGTTTGAACACTTCTCTTTCAAATTATGAAACATGAAATTTTTCGAAAGTAACACGGTAGATATAATGTCGTGAAAGAAGATTTTAGAACTTAATGAACAAAGCATGGAAATGGGAACATTTAAAGAAAGAACATAAAATATAACAAGTTGAGTTTTTAGAAACAATAATATAAAATAAAAAAACTGCAGAAGTACGGATGAAATAGGAACATTGAAAGAAAGAATATAAAATATGATAAACTGATATTATAAAATCTACAATATAGAATATCGAAAATGCAGAACAATGGATAAGGAAAGTGAAAACAATAAAAAGAGAAGAAAAAATTTACAGCATAGAATTTCTCTGATGGCTGAAATACCCCTCCATAGTGACAAATCATTATACGACCTCAAATTTTCTTGCGATCGTACAAAAATAATTGGTGAAAAAAAGATATACAATAGATACATGTATCATTACTTACCTTTCGTTTATAACAGTACATATAAATTCATTGGCGTTCAAATGTTCCGACCCACACACATAATCTGTAAAATGAGTTAACAATTTAATTATTACGGTTTGTCATAAATCAATTAGTTTTTATTGCATTAAATATGAGCAAAATCCTCGCTATAATCAAACTTTAGTCATTTATTTATTTATTTATTTATTTATTTAAATATGATTATCTTTATAAAGGCTTAGACCATCTCATAAAAAAATCGATTAATAACTTACTTGGACCGACCAACCTACAAAAAAAAAACACATTTGCAATGACGCGGGCGTGCCGTAAATAGAAAAGAGTTACAGTATTGAAATAAACGGAGAAAAGTGACAAAACTGGAAAATTTCAATGACTCGGTTGAAGTATAAACAATCAATCAATGTCCCTTTTCCTGTAAAATTTGTACCACCTATGTCGTTGTTATAGTCTCAAATACACTGACTGCGATATGCTCGAGACAACTCATACTAATCATGTCTTCTAATGAGGGTAAAAACAAACCGAAATCAAAGGACAAAAAGACAGGGGTGCAAAAACAACGGAATAATTGTTAACCGTGATGGTACTGATTAAAAAATGGTAAGTCAAACCTTTGTTATTGCGTGCAAAACATCTCCTTCCATTTTGGTATTGTCCGGTAGCAATTTTTGTAGAAAAGTCGTAAACAATGAAAAGTAATGCTCATCCAGGTACTATGCGAGAAAAAAAAAGGAATCCTAAGGTAGATAGACATTGTTGTGGTGCGCAATTCAATCGCGCATCTGAAAAATATATGTCGAATATTGATTTGGTTTGATTTTTCGGCCAGATCAGTCTTTTGACAAGTTTTCCTTTGTAACGTCATAATTAATTGCTAATGTAAAACGTCACATTTCGTCTACTTCGCCGCGAATGAACTCCCTTTTCCAGTAAATGATGTTCGTTACGGTAACTTTTTATAATATCTCGGTTGAAAGCATGGTCACTTATACATTTTTTTCGCGTTTTCCCGTAGTTGAGATTATACAGTCTATAAAAATAGTAATGGTGCATTATATGATACCCAGCCACGTTTCACAAAATTTCAAAGTTTAAAGAGGCATAACTCCAGATCCCTGAATACTTCTGAAGCCAAATTCATACTTGGCCTGTGTTTTATAGTAAACATTATATTACATACCAAATGAGAAGGAAGTATGTTTTTTCATTCACAAGTTATCAGTCGGAAACCTAAAATTTGCAAAATTTCAAAGTTTCAAACGGCATAACTCCAGAACCCCTTAGACCCCTGAGCCAAAAATCGAATTGGTCGGAGTTTTGTGGTAAACAAGTTTCATACCAAGTTTGAAGACAATATATTATTTCATTTAAAAGTTATTAGTCGGAAACCCTAAAATTCACAAAATTTCAAAGTTTCAAGGGGCATTACTCCAGAACCCCTTGGACCACTGATTCCAAAATCGAAATTGGCCTGAGTTTTGTGGTAAACAAGTTACATACCAAGTTTGAAGACCCTATGTTATTTCCTTCACAAGTTATCAGTAGGAAACCTTCGGGGGACGGACAGACGGAAGGACGGACGGACACACGACTGAGAGTATTACATAATACCTCGCCATTACGTGTGGAGGGGTATAAAAAGGTAAAAAAATCTCATGGATAAAAGGGTCATTTCTATAAAGTTAAAGATTGTCTTTCCATGTTTTCCCTGTACATTCTTTGTAAATTAATTAAGGTGACAAAATGGCAAAAAATGCACAAACTTCGACCTAGATTCTACAAAAAACAAGCATGGTGACCGACACTTTGTGTATAATGGGATCTTCAATTGTTCCGATTTATAGCAAAATCTAATGGCTGTAGATATTACTGTCTATCTACCTAGCATAACAACTCCCCTTTTTAATGCATCACTTGAATAGTATTACAAACTTTGTACTTTTGTAAACGTTTGAGTAGAAATGTGTCTTGAAGACTAACAGGGAAAAAATTCGTTGTACACGACTAGTTGAACCAATGTTTCAATGAGGAAACTGTTAAATCTTTCATGAAAACAAAAAATTGCATTTTCCTAATAAGAATTGAAAGTATCATAACCTATAGCCCTTCTTCTTACTAATAAAAATGTTGCTACAACCTAGTCTTTTGTATAATTTGACTTTTCTTAAACACATTCAACACCTGTCATCGTTATCTTCTATAATTTCAACATATTCAAGATTGTAAACGTCGAATCAATACGTTTCGACATCTCCACGCTCAGTATACCTTAAATTGGTATTTAAAACAGACCATCAATATGGAGAGCAGTATGCATCATCTACCTTACGTGTCGTCTGTCGGTACGTCCATTTTCTAAAACCCAGTATAATCAACTGGGTACATGAAACATATGTAATACATAATCAGTGAGTTGTAATATGGTAAATTAATTCATGGCGATAACTAGAATGTGCAAAATTACTGACAGTCATTAATTTGGGGTACTAAGTTGTATCCTAAATTTAAAAGCCCATTTATCAAAGTTGCATTACTAACTTGAAAATCTTGTTGTTTACCAACGTGGCAACTGCAATACGAATATTCTATAAGCAGGAAACAGATGACTACAAGTCATTTCCACGATTATTCATATAATCTATGCCCTATTTATGGTTAATATTTAGCTTATGTCTGTATTAGCATTTATTAGGGCAAAAACATTTGGAAACCAATAAATGATGAATATTTTCATTATTTGGGTGCAAACATACCATGCACAAATAGTACAAAGAAGGGGAAGAGAGAGAGAGAGAGAGAGAAGAAGCCAAATAATTTTCAGGTAACGACCGTCCTTTACTTTTGTTAACAGGAAAAACGCTACTCAAAACAGTATTTTCCATTAGGAATGTGTGTTTATCCTTGTGACTAAAAGCATTTGAAATTTATTCTTATCGACGGTGGCCTAAAATGAGGTATAAGCAAAGCTCATTGTTGAAGGTCTCATGGTGAATTCAAGATGAAAAACAACAATAAAGCGTCCCATTGCTTTGTATAACCATATATTTGTAGAGACTTTATCTAATGAGCATTAAGTACATATCCTTGCAATGTTCAATGTTTTTAAACCCGTTTGTACATATGTTGTGTCTGAAACATTTTTATTTCCAACTTCTCAATACTCCATAATATCTCTTTTACTTTGATTTTTTCAGAAGACCCCTCTTCTACTCAAACTTTCCAACAATTATTCAAAGATATGTGGTCTAGGAGTTTGTAGTCTGCCTACAATGGGTTTTATTTGTATGTTTTTTATAATATACGGAAATGGGATAGACAAAGGGGAGGGTTGGGTACCCATAAAACGGTTTAAACCACCGCCAGCTTATGCTTATGCGTCAAAAAGTCCGGCTGTCCCAAATTCCTATCGTTGTCTACGTTTGTCTTTTGTCTTTAAGGTTAGAAACCACCAATTCATTTCTTTAACATTTTCAACTGAAATTCCCAATATTCAAATCTGTCTGGACAATTTATCTTAAGTTTAACCTGTATGAGACCATATATTTTCCGAAAGGTGCATATCTCGTCAACATCATATGAAAATTTCAGCATACCTTTAAAGCCTTCCAAGAGAGTTCCGAAGGTTGGAAAACCCCTATCTATAAATATACACGATTACGGCCATAACATTACACATTGATACATAATGTAGTATACCGGAAAACCTCTATGATAAGTACTCAAAGGATCATTCTAGTCAATTAATCTTGGTCTCAAAATAAGCCTGATACATCAATGTTCAATCAGGTGTAACATTTGTTTCATTCCGACATTTATTTTTAAAGGTGCAAGAATTCAAAGTTATATTTAGATTCTAAAAGAGCTACTTCTTCATTTATTCTAAGCGATGATTGGCTGAATTGGTGGTTTGACACCTTAAGTGTTTTCCTTGCGCAGTTCCCTAGAGGATTGTGGCATTTGTTTGTGATTTTCGGCCGTTGTATGCGTTTCCAGTTATATTTTGTGTTTGGATATTCTTGACAAAAATATTCAAATTATGTCCCCTTTTTCTTTCCTGTTTATCCAAATACTGCACCAATTTGGTTGTTAGACAGACTTAATATAAAAAGTCAACGCAAACTGCAAATTAACTTAATGTCGGTTCTTTGATCTTTGAAATAAAAGAAATATTCGGTTTTGGTACGTCGCTACAAAACTTTGAAAGGAATTTCTTGATATAGTTGGAGAAGAATGACATCGCTCCTGTAATATTTTTTTTATTTCACGCTAAAATTCGTTATACATTGCACAGACGTGTTCGAAAATAAATAACTATGTTAAATTACCATAGAATTTAATTTTCCAACTTTATTTTCAAAAGATTTGTTTAAATATAAATTAGCAATTAGTTCCTGTAAAAGTAGTAAATGTTACCTTGCAAAACATATTTACAATACGTCTGATAACAGGAACAATCTTCCTCAGACGGAATACAGTAACATTTGTTCTTTGGGCTTGTAATAAACGAATATCCTCTTCTGTAGTCACACCGGCAAGTAGCGTCAAACGTGTTGTTTCCCACATGATGAACAACTTGACCTTCTTCATTACATTTCGATTTTATGTAGACACAGTCACTTTGCTCAGAGCTCAAGAAATTAAATGGTTGATACTTGTTTGGTCCACACTTTTTGTCGTTTATATTTGGTTGATGGACTAATTTAGATCCTGAGCATTCAAAAAGAAGTAAAATGTGCAAAGAATTAATTGTGAAATGACGTTGAATATTGTTTTTCAATAAAAATGTTAATAGTGACTACACAGGTCTAGCTGTTCTGTGTACTGTCATTAACATTAGCAATTTAACAATATATACTATATCTATATCCATACATGCATTAATATACATCGGCAAACGATTACCGAAGCGCGATGTAAAAAGGGGGATATCTAAAATATAAAAATCCAGAGAACACGGAACGCAAATTTAGACAACCTTACAAAGACAAATCAAATAAACAGCAAGATATGTTTGTAAAACACTGCATAGGCCCCCAGCAGCACCTTTACTACAAGGGCAAGATCTGAACTCTGTGACATTGACCTTTTACCTGATCAATTGTTTTGCATATTTATGGTTTCTGGCCTGGGGCATAAACTGTATCAATTTTTTTTTCATTTGGCATCCATTGTACCTCTTGTTTCTCAAAACTGTAAATTCAACCTAAAATTCAGCGACATATTTCACCTATGCAGCTTCAATTGAACTAGAACAAATTAATATACATTGTAATAAATAATAAAGATTTTACAGCCAAACACACATTTTGGGTTCCTTTTTCCTAGACAGTTTGACAACCTTTAGTTACTGAAAATGGTTTAATTTCTTAATGTATCTGTTCAACTTGCTAAAAGTAAACTACAGAAAAAACTGCATTAAAATTTACAAAAGAATTTAAAGAATCACTTTTTACTATTTTGCTCCCTTTAGGCCTCTAGTTTTTCAAAACCAGAAATCGTTACCTCGAGTCCTTTGGATTTTACAGCTGTCCCATTTTGTTTGCCATAAAATAAAAGAAACTCCACCTCGATACGATAAATAATAAAGATTCTTCAGGCAAATATGTGAAAACACCAAATTCTGCCCCTTTTTGACCTCTGTTAGCTTGACCTTCAACTTGACCTACTTTTTTGCAAATTTATACTCCCCTTGACTAGCACAATACCCTTACCAAGTACAAAAAGTGTATCTTACATAGTTCAAAAGTTTAAGTAAAGGTTAAAGTTTCGGACTCACAGACAGACACATACACACACACACCGACAGGGTAAAATTATTATGCACGCCAATCCTCTATCTGGGGGAATAAAAATAAACAAAAGCACCACAAAACTAAAGCACTAGGATTGTGACCACCTACTAAATAAAGTATTATAATATATATGTATAGTTTACACTTTGCATTCAGCAACATCGAGAAACTTAATATACAGTTTCTGATTCTGATACTGATTTCGTACCCATTCTTATTTTATTTTATTTTCTTATTTTTATTTTATTTATTAAGTATTATATTTTCCTACTCAGAAAATACTTTTCACTTCAAATTATTAATTTGAAAGTTTTTTTTTGCATTTGCTAATTTTTCTTCCTTGTTCTTTTTTTTTTTTACAAAAGATTAAACTGATAAATACTTATTAATGAAATATAACCCATTCTATATATATATTAATATTCATTACAGAAACTATACAATTCTAACAAATTTGGAAAAAAATTATTTTGAATTATGTCCCTTTGACTGTATATTAACCTGTATATTGTAAGGAGAGGATGTATATAGATTTCGGCCTGCTATCCGATCCTATTCATATTATTTGAATAAAATATATTTGAATTAAATACAGTAAAAATCGGTATTCAAGTATTTCACTTTATTAGCTACAAAATAATATAATATATTATTTCAATTTGAGATATTATACATATTCATTTGTCAAAAGGTGTCACATGACTAAAGGCATATCCTTTTATTGTTTCTGCGCATTTTTTTTACTGTTTTGTAATTCCTTTATGACGTCGCAAAACTCCCGCGAACTAAACTTTAATGTTTTGTAATACCAAAAATACCGAAGTTGCATAAAAAACTGTAAATTTCGTTATGCTGTACACGTGTTTCAAAGAGTAACCTCTCATCAGCAGCATTAAAATCAAATAATATGGACAGCCATAATCCAAAAGTTGTAACAAAAGAAGTACTCATTACCAAATAAATCCAAAATAGGAAGCCAAATCTAGTACCAAGGACATCTACCGAGTGCCATACACGAAATGAAGCCTCAGTATTTTTTGCGGGTTAGAATTTTGATAAAATCAGTAAATTTCTATAACACGCAAGGTAAAATTTTCATGTCAGACAAGTCTGACTATTGGACTGGTGAATACCCTCGGGGACCTCTGGTCCACCAGCAGTGGCATCGGCCACTTTCATTTATAACACTCTGTAGATTACTTCATTTAATAATTTGCTAAGAATTGTATTGTTATTAAATGGCAACTCTTTGTGCAATTTCTAAGAAACTTTCAAACTTGTATAGATACAGTCAAATGAATAGATCTTTTATGTAGTTTACCTTTTTGTTATTTCCACCTTCACCCCGTCAACAGAAATTGATAAGAGCAACGAAAATGAAATAAAATATAATTTCGCAAAACTTCAAAAGGCGTCGAACGCGTTCATATTATTTAAATATTGTTTACTTACAAAGGCAGAAAATTAAAAAAAAAACCGTCTTTTTATTCCCGCCATTTTCGGTCTTGAAATGTTTTTGCAAATACCTTTTACATTGATTCGGTGACCCTATTTTTATTAACTCAATCCGTTTAGGGTGTTAGTCTGTCTTCTGTGAGATATTTTACGAATGGAAATGGAGTAAATGAACATGAGATCATAACACAAATGTTAACTCCAGCTGCAATGATTTTAATGAGCTGTATGGCCATTTCGGAAGTTAATTCCTCATCAGCAGCGCTAGAACCACAACAAAGGAAATCCATAATTTCAAAAAATGTTTAAAATGCATAAAACCAAACGAAATCCGAATACTATCAAATTATCATTGGTCAATTTTTTTGCGATCGGCGATTTTTAATATTCCGAGTACTCGACAAAAATGGCGAGAACTTGAAAATTGAGCCGTTTAGGCAAAAATAAAAAATGGCTTTTTTCCGTTATGAAGAATTTATAATAATTTCAGTTCATTCGAAAGGAAATATATAGTAAAAATACAAAAAATACCGAAGTATCATAAAAGACAGTAAAATTCGTTATTTCTATACATTTTATTATTATATTAGATAACATTTTCAGCTAGATTCACGTCTTCCCGGATTTGACGACCGACTTTGACATTTTCCCGGATTGAATCACTCATAGTGTGACGGGTGCTGTTAACAGAGCAGGACATGCTTACCCTTCCGGAGCACCTGATGTCACTCTCAGTTTCACTGGAGTTCACACTGTGAGTGCCTTTGTTCTGAATGTTGTGGTTTCTGGTTCTGTGCTTTGTGTCTGTCTGGCGTCATTGTTTTTGTGTCTAATGTCATTGTTTTCTGTGTTCTTGTTTTTGCCCTGTCTTTGGACTTCGAGTTTTGTGAATTTCACCCCTTTGTTCCTTCGGTATTCTACTGCCGTTGTTTCTATACACCTGTTTCAAGAAGTAACCTCTCATCAGCAGCATTAAAATCAAATAAAATGGAAAGCCATAATCCAAAAGTAGTTAAAAAGAAGTACTCATTTCCAAAAATATCGAAATAGGAAGCCAAATCAAGTACCAAGGATGTCTACCGATAACCATACACGGAATGAAACCTCAGTGTTTTTAAAAGGTTAGAATTTTGATAAAAACAGTAAATTTCTATATAACATGCAAGGTATAATTTTCATGTCAGACAAGTCTGACTATTGGACTTGTGAATACCCTCGAGAACCTCTGGTCCACCAGCAGTGGCATCTGCCCATAGTTCAAAATACAAAAAAATACCGAAGTTGCATAAAAGACAGTAAATTTCGTTACACTGTACACGTGTTTCAAGGGGTAACCTCTCATCAGCAACATTAAAATCCAATAAAATGGAAAGCCATAATCCAAAAGTAGCTTAAAAGAATATTAATTTCCAAAAATATCGAAATAGGAAGACAACTCTAGTAACAAGGACATCTACCGAGTGCAAATGTTACCCCAGTTTTTAAAGCTAATAATCATAGTGAAGTAAAAAATTACAGACATATTTCCTTGCTGAGTATTTTGTCTAAGTGTTTGGAACGTTGCGTATATAAACACGTTCATATTTTTTTATTAGATAACGTTATCAGTGCCAACCAGTCTAGCTTTACCAAAGGCGATCGATTCCGCAATCAATAAATTAATTAGTATTTCGAATGACATTGGAAAAGCTTTAGATAGTGGAAAAGAAATACGTGTCCTGTTCTGTGACATCAGCAAAGCTTTCGATCGTGCATGGGATAAAGGTCTTTTGTTTAAACTTCAGCAATACGGTATTTCGGGAAATTTACTAAACTGGTTCAGAAGCTATTTATCTTGGAGGTTCCATAGGGTTGTGTTAAATGGGAGTAATTCTGAATGGAGATTAATTAATGCTGGAGTTCCACAAGTCTCTATTATTGGCCCCCTTCTATTTGTCTTATTTATTATTGACATCGTGTCTGACATTGATGCTTGTATAAAGTTGTTCGCTGACGACAAATATTTTTATATTACAGTTGACACTCCAGACAGTGCTGCTGAAATTCTGAACCGGGATCTTGATAAAATTCGTCGTTGGTCAAACACATGGCTTGTAAAGTTTAATCCACAAAAACTGAGACAATGACCATATCTCGAATAAATGTAAAACCTGTGCATCCGCCGCTTATCATGAACAATCATAATCTTCAAGAAGTTGCATGTCACAAACATCTTTGTATTTATTTTGCAAATAATGGCTTATGGCATGACCACATAAATCATATAAAAAAAGGCATATGATAGGGTAAATTTGTTACGAAGATTGAGACTTGTCTTAGATGGGTTTACGATAGAGAAAATGTATTTTTCTTTTGTGCGACCAATTCTTGAGTATGGTGACGTAGTGTGGGATAATCATACTAAAATTTTGGTCGATAAAGTTGAAAATGTTCAAATAGAGGCCATGAGAATCATATCGGGAGGAACAAAATTAACATCAATTCAAAAGCTTTATGGAGAAACGGGATGGGGAAAACTTTCTGAAAGAAGAGAAACACATAGATTTTTTTTTATTTATAAAACTATAAATAAACTTACACCGTCATTCCTTCATAACTTGTTACCTAATACAGTTGCCTCCGTGCATGGTCAATTTACACGTAAGGTACATAACATATCGGAAATCTGAACTAAAACAAATTTTTACTCAAATTACTTCTTCCCTATGTCAATAAGATTATGGAACAGACTTCCAAACGAAATGAGAGAAAGTAAATCTTTAATTTTTTTTTTAAAAATAAGCTAATTAGTAAACGTGAATGTCCGAAGTATTTTTACATAGGCAGTAGAATTGGACAAATACTACACACCAGATTGCGCATAAACTGTAGTTCATTAAACGAACACTTATTCACGCGGAATTTGGTGGACTCTCCTAATTGTACATGTGGTCAAGTCGAGTCGTCTTCTCATTATTTAATGTATTACCCAAAATATTCTCGTTTACGAAATGAAACTATTAGTACAATTGATTGTCATGAAACCATAAGCATAAACCTTTTACCATTTGGTTCTGAGGATTTAAATTTAGAAACCAACATATATATTTTTCTTACTGTTAAAAAGTAAGAGGTTTATAAATGCATAACTTGTATTTTTTCTGCATTTCTTCTTTTTCTCATGTTTGTGAATTTTTAAAGATTTTATGTATATGCATTTATAAAAATAACCTTTGTGTAGCAGTATATACTTAAGATGTCTGTCAGTTATAATTGGAGACAGATTAGTATAATCTTTAATAAGTTTGTTTCTGAATCCATTAATTTATTTGTATCTGTGTATATGGTTGGACTTTCGGTCATTTCGCGTTTTCTACTTTCACTTTCCACAGAGCGAAAACGCGAAAACTCGAAATCGAGATGGCGAAAACGCGAAAGCGAAAACGCGAAATCGAGAGGGCGAAAACGCCAAAGCGAAATCACGAAAAAGCGAAATGAATTTGATTTCATGTTTTCGCGTTTTCGCGTTTTGGTCTTTGCGATTTTGCGTTTTCGCATTTTCGCCTTTGTGATTTCGCGCTTTTGCGTTTTCGCGTTTTCGCATTTTCGCGTTTTCACGATTTCGCGTTTTCACATTTTCGCGTTTTCGTCTCGGATGTAAAGATCTAACGCATGTGTCATTTGAATCAATAATGTGGCCATCTCAAACTTCAATTGGAAAACAGTATGTGTTATGTTGTGACCAAATTCAATAAACTCATGAACTGTATTAATTTTTGAATTGAATTTATTCGGATGTAATTACTACTCAGACCAACTTATGTATTTTGTATACGTTTTAAGACTTTCATATGTTAGAATCTCTCCATGCCGTATGTGTAATATAATTAAAAGATGAAATGATATTTTATAGTAAGTAAGTTTAAATTGATGTGCATTGCTTAATCCGCGTCCAGGGAATTTAAAAAGAGGGATTCAAATTAAGAAATGAAAGATAAATTTTTGGGATACTTGTTAGTAAAACATAAGGATATTCATTAAAAAATACATGATTGTCAAAATGGGGGTTCCAACACACGGACCCCCCATTTTTGGATCCGCTAATGGTTTCTTGAATTAAACCTAAGGTCCTGTTAGTTTTCGAACTAGGAGAGACCGCATTAGTTCAAACCCCGTCAGTACCATTTAGTTTCTTTCCTTTATAATTCTAAAACGTGAAACTCAGTGAAAATGCTATAGAGATAACAGTACATACAAACATGAAAAGTAGTGATCGAGGAGATATGTTATAGATGAAAAACTACATACACATCAACCATCTAAATCTGTTTATTACATATCAATACATGTACTAAACATAAGGTTGCTTAAATCTAATGAAACACTTACACAAGTGTATGACCCTAGGCAGATAGGGTCGGGGCTACACTCTTTATATGTTGTGGTTTGAGTATGAGTAAAGGTTTACTTTTTGCCATCTTACTGTATTAAAGATGGTATTTTATATGCCAGATATACTGAGACATGCTAAATGTATTAAGCTCCCTTCTCTTATGGTAGGTTAACACTGCCGATCAAAGCCACTCGACCTAACTCGATCTATGAACATTCATGAATATTCATCGATCGGGACACTTACTAACTCTGCTGAACTCGAGCTGTGTTCCCGAATATTTTTGACATGTCAAAAAATATCGTGAAGAGGTCGTGGACATTATATGTCGAGTACAGGTCGGGAATCAATCGGGGTCTCACCGTGGTAGTCGTGAGGAGGTCAAAAAGGGATCGGTCTTGATCGAGTTATGAAATTTTAGCCGATCATGCCGATTTCTTCCCGACTTTAACTCATTCGCTTCTCGATTTATGCCGAGTCGCTTCCAGACCAACTCGATTAGTACTCGATCATTACTCGACTAACACGATCCATTGTTTTTTTTTCTATACAAGATCTTCCCGACCAAAACCCGATCTTTTCCCGACCTGTATCCGACTTTTTCCCGACCACTCAAGACCTTTACTCGATTTAACACGATAGCATGTCGTCATCTTTTCAAAGTATCACAACACGAGGCTTTCAAGAGCATCAGTGTCTCACTAGGGCCTTACTTCAGTTTTTAAGAAGCCATCCAATGGACTCCATTGACTATTGTGATCAAGTTTGGTTGATGATCATCTTTGAAATGATGAGAATCTGCCAGATACTATCGCAATTGGGGACCAGCCAAGGACTATTGTTTTCAATTTTGGTCAATTGGCAAAGTAGTTTCAGAGTAGAAGATCTTGGAATGCCTAAGTAAGGTCGAATATTGAATAATGTCCCCCGTTGGATTGCATGCAGAGAAGATAGATACTATTTTGAAATTGGAACATCCAAGGACTATTTTGAACAATTTTGGCTGCAATTGGTCTAGTGAAAATCCTTCTGGTACAATGTTTAACTTTGTCCCCCTTTGGTGGTCATCTTGTATTAGCTGGCACTATTTTGAAAAGATACCATCATTTGGCAATCGTTACAAGTTTGGTCTAATTGAATTAGGGAATTCAGAGGTAACGTTAAAATGAGTTTTTCCCACAAGATCCAATATAGAACTATATTCCCAGTTGGTGGTTATATTTGATTAGAAGAGGACATGACGTTTTTTTTTCACATTGAACCAATTGAGGTCTATCATGACTCTGCGGTTTCTGGGTAGAATATATTTGAATGCAAAGTTCATGGACAACGGACACAAAATAATGGCAACCTGGCTATATCAGGATTGTAGAAAAGAATATTAGATTGTGTATGCTACTAGCAGAATTAAAGGATGACGTGCAGAGGGCTTAAATTCAATCGACCAACTATGCTGGTTGACAGAATTTGAAATTGAATCCACGGTGCACCCAGTATACACACTCACTAAACACATGAATTCAAGAATAAATATTGTTTCTTCCGAGCAGGTCGGTACTCTTATCACAAGATTTGATTCAAGCTAATGACATAAGAAAAATGCGATTTTGAACATTTGTAACATGTACTAGAAGATAAATTTTTTTTTTGATTTGCACCAGGCAAATGATGTACCCAACGGGCAGCCGCTCGCCATTTTCACTTTCTAAAAACCGGATTTTTTTTTTATACAGAATGCAGGTTTAAAGCTATACAGGGAAACTACTGTTAATCTAGTTACCACCAATATCATGTGGTGATAGGTCTTCTGTTTTAAATATCATGTTAGTCCTACATGTAATGAAAGGAAAATCGCATAGCCGCATTCTGGAGCATGATGAGGATGATAATCTGCTAGTATGTGAAAGCGAAAATTAATTCTTCTATAATGATGACTTTGAAGCATGTGCTATTGTCTAACGCCCTCTGTGTCAGATCCGCCTCTCTGCTACTCTATATCTATCACAGTTATCATCTTTTCCTTGAATATGAGCCACACATTGTGCTGCTCTACCACCACGCTGAACTGTTCCCCGAATTTTACGTTTTATCCCCATATATACAAACGTATCAACAGGACAAAATTCGAGCACACTCGACCATTTCACGATCTTCTCCCGACCAGGTCTAGTTAATCAAACACAAATCGGGCTATGATCTTGCTCAATCTGAATAAATCTGGTTGGTCGAATGAAGGTCGAGCATAAGTCGTACGTGAATCGTAAAGAGATCGAAAATGGTCGAGTGTTAATCGTGTTAAATCGGGTTAAGGTCGAGTGGACATCGTGATCTAGCTCGATCAATGTATTTTATGACGTTGATCGGGATAAAACAGCATGGTCGAGTTGATCGAGTTAATCTGATCGGCGGTGTAAACCTAGCATTAACGATCAATCCAAACCGGTTTTGTTACTTTTTTTTGGCTTGTTTTTCTTTCATGGCTGGAATACCTTTTGGAAACTACCTTGGACCCCTCCCCACCTTTTCAGTCCATCGTTTCACTCCCAGCTAGGTGCCAACAACACCGGTTCGATTTTTTACTCGCACATATCGTTCTTTCATACATCACAAACCTTCATCTTTCCTCCTTTCTAAACACAATAAAAGATTTTCTGAATGTTTATTTTTCTTTCGTAATTGGACATAAAACGTTAATTTCTTTCCTATTTATACTGTTCTATTACAAGAATTACACCCAACCAACAAAACCGAGAACTCAAAAATAAAAAAAAATTTCTTAAATATTTTATACCTAATTGATGCGTTTTGGATTGACAGCTCGGTTCTAACGTACTCAAATTCGACACTTTTATAAAAGCACCCCGGTGAAACTGTACACCGTGTAATCAGGGTAGCGACTAATTGTACGCAGGGTAGTGCAAAACAAACCAAAAATGGGCATGCAGACGAAAAAAAAAAGTTGATTAATTCTTCATTTTATATGGACATTATGCTTTACTTCGATTATTATGAGAATTAGAGGTGCCAATTAATATTTTGTGTCAGTTGTAGGTTGTTTTGATTGCTTATCACTGTATAATTAGCAAAAATTTTACTGTATGCAATTTCACCAGGGTGGGACTAAGCGTACAGTATGTAGCGACTAACTAAAAGTCAAACTGTCCACAGGGTATGACTAAGTTTACAAACAAATACGCGTATTATGCCCTACAAAGAGTATATGTTCACCCTAAATGGAACCTAAATGTTAATGTGCAATTGCTATGAGCTGTTTTGTTTACTTGGACTTATGTAAGTATCAATGAAATAATGAAAGTCTGTAGATAAAGGACAAAACACCATAAGCCTAAGTCATATGAGCTGGGTATGGATAATAAAATCTTTTCTAGGTACACATAAGTTGCAACATTTATTATATGTGAACATTTTAATACGGGACTTTTGAATCGCTTTCTCTCTGGAAACAGTTTTATTTTTATACGTAAAAAATCTATATTACAATGCACTGAGTGGGAATCGGCACTAATTAACGAACACTATTGAGCTAAGGGTGATTTACATTTAATCGATTTGCAGCGCTTCAGGTTAATTTTTTTTCGTCAATCAAAATCTTTTAGTTTAAGACTGTCAGGAAAAATTATAAATGAACTTCAATTTCATAATTAGTTTGTTTTTTCCGGTTTCCCTGAAATTCGGGTACTAGAATTGTTTACTGTAGGCACGTTCTGAAGAGAAGAAAAACAAGACTTTTCAGTGCTTAGTGAAAAAATATGCTAAAGAGTGTATTTCGGTCCGATTTCCTGCATTTGAAAAAAAATGAATTCCATCATCAACGAAAGAACTTGAAAAGCATGCATTCTATTTTTGATAGAAGCATATATTTTTAGCAATTTAAAAGCTCGATTTTTAATATCTTGCATGGTATAGCATTGTTTTCATAAAACATCAATAAGGGATTACTGGTAACATAATAGCAGTTAATTAGGGAAAAGCACAATCAAATACATGCATGTTTACGAAAATTCAGTCATAAAAAATAACATATTTTGAATTTTGGACGACGCATTCTATATTTAGACAATATGGTTCAGAGATCCCCAGAAGAAGTCAAGGTGTGTTTTTTATGTCTGTGAAAAAAAAGTGATTCAAATAGAAAACTTGTTTACAGCGTAATGAGATATAATAAACAACGCCATTGAATATAATACGGTTTCTCCATTGACAAACAGTATGAGAATATCTTCAACAATGTGCAAAAATGTACAGTTTCTTTTATTTAGGGAGTATGTCAATCATTAAAAAATAATAGATTAGTCCTACCCTGCGCACTGCTTAAGTCGCTACCAACTGTACGCTTAGTCCTACCATGATTTTTTGGTGTACACTAACTCTTTTTGGTTATTGTGACTTTATTAAAAACATATACGCTTATATATTTGATACAAATAAAGGTTAGTAGTGTAATTTTCCTTTACAGTAGCCAATACACATATAAATTTGATACAAATACCATATAATAATCACCGTATGGGAACGACACCGGATATTGGTACTACCGAAGCGGACGATTGATATTACTTTAGCATGAGTGAACGTGAAAAATCGCACTTTTGTTATAAAAAAAATATTTCTTATTAACATTGTGACCAGAAATTTGTGTGATGATCGACATGATAAAATTCGAATTCATAATAGTCGTATAAACATAGAGTAAAGCAAGTAAATAAAAATTAGAGATGAAACCACGTCGCCAAGTACCGCCCAAATGTCCCAATGGGATTTTTTTTCTTCAAAAGCAAACTATTTTAGGCGTGTTGTGTTCCAAAAACACACCATTTAGTTCAATATTTTCACCCTTCAATTAAAATTAAGCAAATCATGTCCCAACAGCTGGTTGTGTAACTTAAATCACGAAAACAAAATTATGAAAGTGTACGGAGACTTGTAGAATATTCCAGATAATAGACAAGTCGCCGTACTCTTTCATAACTTTGTTTTCGTGTTTTAAGTTACATAACCAGATGCTGAGACATGGATTTGCTTAATCTTAATCGAAGGGTAAAATTATTGAACTAAAGGGTGTATTTCTTTAACACCTGAAATCGTTTGCTTTTGAAGAAAAAAAACATCCCGTTGGGACATTTTGGCGGTAGTAGGCGACGTGTTTTCTTCTCTATTTTTTATCTATTTGCTTTGTTCTATGTTTATACGACTATTATGAACTCTTATTTTCTCACACATTTCTGGTCACAAATATAATAAAAAGGAGATTTTTCACGTTCACTCATGCTGAAGTAATATCAATCGTCCGCTTCGGTAGTACCAATGTGTCGTTCCCATACGGTGATAATGAAGTTACTTTTCGTCCGCATGCCTATTTTTGGTTCGTTTTGCACTACCCTACGTACAGTTAGTCGCTACCCTGATTGCACGGTGTACAGTTTCACCGGGGTGTAAATGTAGGAATTAATTTACGGAGAAATGCATTAAAAGAAGTAAGGGAGAGATTAATCTGTCAGTGAAAAAATCCCCTACAATAACGATCTAATGAAATTGTTTTGACAAATTTGTCCATTGTGACATGATCTTGTTCAAACACAAACCCAGTTGACCTGGAATGCACACCAATTTAAACTTATTCTTACTATAAAATATCATTTCAACTTCTAATTATATTACACATACGGTATGGAGAGAATCTAACAAATGAAAGTCTTAGTTTAAACATATATTTTTTTTAAATTCATGACACATATACAAGCATACATCATACATAATAAGCATAACAGCAAATTAGGATTCAGAAACAAGCTGAAATCAGCCTATATAAATCTGTCTCCTTAATTAAAGACGACTTTGATAAATAATCATAAATGTAATAAGCATGAAAGTGATGTTGACATATAATGGTATAACATAAGAAGGAAAAAGATTACAAAGAAAAAAATACATGACACTGTATGGATGAAATGAGTCAAAAATTAAGTAAAAGCAATTTAGCTATTTCAAGTGATAAACCTCTTGCTTTTTATAATGTATTTTTGAACTTTAAGGAAAATCTCCCTATTTTGGTCTAAATTTAGTGTATCTGAACCAAATAAAAGAAGTTTCGAGTTTATATTTCGTGTACAGTTTATCGTAAATCAATTCGTTACGTATGTTAAGATAATTTGGGCAATTAGGTAAGAAATGGACAGTCGTTTCAATTTGTCCACAAGTACAATTTGGAGAATCTACAAGGTTGCGACTGAAAAGGTGTTCGTTTAGAGAACTACTTCCAAGTCTCAACCTGGTGTGCAGAATCTGACCAAGTCTTGAACCAACGTAGTAATATTCTTGACATTTACAAGATTGCTGATTAATCTTTTTTTTAAATATGTCAACTGAAGGGGAGTTACGGATCTCCTCCTTCAACTTATTCCATAGTTTTATGGTAGAAGGTAGAAAGTAGTCTGCATAGAAGTTCGTGTTTGTACGGATTTCCGAAATATTTCTCGATTGTCGTGTGTAATGCGCATGCAAATTTTCAACGAGAGAAGGTACACAGTTTTTTAAGTAGCCAGGAGCTAAATTATTTACCATTTTATAACAAAGCAGCAATCTGTGTTTCTCCCTTCTACCTTTCAACGATTCCCATCCCGTTTCCTCATATAGTTTTTTAATTGCGGTTAATTTAGTACCTCCCGTTTTGGCACCCGATAGTAAAAAAAATGCGGTATACCTAGTATTTCGAACGGAAACTAGGGGTTTTCGTGCGAAATACTAGGTATACAGCACGTTAACCATGGGTTTCCGATCGGTATGCATAGTTTTCGGCGAAAATCCTAGTTTTCGATTAAAATTGAACGGAAACTACGGGTTTGCGACGGAAACCCATAGTTTCCGATCGGTATCGTTAATTCGAGTATAAAGCGAAAACGCTTTTCATAGTTTTAGCCAATGAGAAACAAGAAACGGAAATCGCTATTTAATATTTACGTTCGTCCAAGCAGAAACGGAAAACGGTATTCAGGGTTTAATTAAACCAATCAAAATAGTTTTTTTTCTGTTTATCGCTTATATTTCTCTCTTTTTTATTCAAATTTCGTATCTTTTATTTATTTTTATATATTTTGATATTATAAATTAATTATCAAATAGAGTTGTACCTGTGACACATTTAGGTGCGAATGGATATCAGATTCGCGAGTCCTGAGAGGATTCGATCTCGACTGTCTAAATTCACCTTCACCAGTTAAAAAGTGAGGATATCGCCGTTTTAGACTAAGTTTAAAAAGAATATTCAATTTAACTAATCTATAGAGCAAAGATTTTTATTTTCATATAACTGGATGTGTATAGTGTTTCGCAATAAAAAAAAATCATGAGATTTTGTATGCAAAATAAATAATTTGATAAGCAGTTAAAAAAAAAACAAAAACTCGGTCTTATAAATGATCAAAACAATTCAGTAATTTAAAACTTTTACTTCATCATATCCTTTTCATGCAGTTTTATAATTTGGAATTAAAAATTTCATGAATTATAGCATTTAAGAGGAATGAAAAGTATAATTTTAAGTTTACGGTTTAAACTTACTCTATAAAAATGACAAAAACAATAAAGTGTTTGAAAATTTTACTTCATGATATCCTTTCCAAAGAGTTTGATGTGTCGGGAAATAAAAAAATTATGAAATTTAGCATAAAATAGACAGAATAGTTAGATTTTTTAATTAGTGGTTAAAACTCGGTCTTTAAAAATGACAAAAACAATTCAGTGTTTTGAAAATTTTACACCATAGTAACCTTTGGGAGGAGTTTTATAATTCCCGAACCAAAAACTTGATGAATTTTATCATTAAGAAGATATGAAATTTAACTTTTTAGTCGACAGTTTATACTAACTCATTAAAAATGTCAAAAAAAAAGTGAAGTGTTTTGAAAATTTTACTTCATTATATCCTTGCAAAGAAGTTTGATATGTTGCGAAATACAAAAATTATCAAATTTAGCATAGAAAAGGTATGGAAAGTAAGATTTTGAAACAGTGGTTTAAACTTAGTCTATTAAAATGACCAAAAAAATTCAGTGTTTTGAAAATTTAACATCATAGTATCCTTTGAGAGGAGTTTTATAATACTTGATGAATTTTAGCATTAAAAAGATATTAAAAGTAAAAATTTTTAGTCGACAGTTTATACATACTCTTGACAAATGTAAAAAAAAGTTAAGTGTTTTGAAAATTTTACTTCATTTTATCCTTGCGAAGAAGTTTGATATGTTGCGAAATACAAAAATCATCAAACTTAGCATAGACAAGGTATGAAAAGTAAGATTTTGAAATATCGGTTTAAGCTAAGTCTATAAAAATGACCAAAAAAAAAAAAATCAGTGTTTTGAAAATTTAACATCATAATATCCTTCCCAAGGAGTTTTATAATAAGGGAAGCAAAAACTTGATGAATTTTAGCATTAAAAAGGTATGCAAGTAAAATTTTTAGTCTGTGATGTAAACTAGCTCTTGAAAAATGACAAAAAAAGTTAAGTGTTTTGAAAATTTCACATCATTATATCCTTGTGAAGGAGTTTGAAAATTTTTGTTAGTGCATGTACATCTTCTCATGGTGGGTCAACTTGGTGACAAGTATGAATGAATTCTGTCCAGGCATCTTTGAGAACGAAGCTTGACAAAAATTATTGGAAGAAAATAAAAGAGAAAAGCAATAACAATACTAGATTTGCAATTGCAAGCAATAACTGATGTCGCCCCTGTCAGCCAATTCGATTATTTCATCTTGATCGCAGCGTCAAAATCTGCCTAGAAATCAATTTTCGTTGAAATCGGACAATGTTGAAATTAAGACGTAATTTGGCAGCCATCTTGAAAATGGCGGACATTTTGAAAATGTTTTGTGCACTCTAAAAAATCTTTTACCTAGTAATTGTTTGATACTCATTTTAAGTAAATTACTTAGTTATAATTACTAGTGATTACTTAGGCATGATTGGTTTTTACTTATTTTGTAAGTGTTTTACTAACCTATTACTTAAATCATTTGAATTATTTATTTTGTCAAATGCTTTACTAAATGATACTTGTTTTGAGTAAAAACAATCTTTCTGAGTATTAACAGTTGAATATTAATTACTTGATTTAAGAAAAGAATATCGGCATCTTGTATATATACTGAATTTACCACGGGTTTTCACACCGAGTGTAAATAACAACAAAATACCGAAGTTAATTGAGGCCAAAATATAACCCAATGTTAAATCAGTTTATATTTAGGCTCCCATGAATTATTTCGTTGACTCTTAAAAGGCTACAGGGAGATGAAATTGTTTTAGTGTTGGTGTATGAAAACGCCATCAAACCCCGTAAAATATGGAGTTTTTGGTTTATGGCAAGGTAAAACACCGGCTTGATGCTGTCTATGACATTATTCAACGTGCTGTGGTTTGTCTATGACGTTACCTTTAGTTACTGCTGGTTTTACCAAGAATTGGTAGGAATTCATAAAACTACCTTGAGAATATGTTGGTTGTACAAAAAATTGGAGGGACGTCATACTAGAATGATTAATAAAACCCCAATATTTATAATAATGTATATTTATTTGAAACTGGTGTAAAAGAGCTAGTTGGACAGTGTTTGTTCTGGTTAAAACATCAATTTGAAATGACAAAAAATATCTTCCTTTTCTTTCAATCTGTTTGCTTTAATCATGGATACCGCCTGCTTGGTTTAAATTATGAAGAGTTTCAGAGAATATTCTAAAATATACAATGATAAATATATATCAAATAATTAGCCACCAGTGAACTGAACCTTAATGACAATATACAGGCATTTGATTCCTTCGAGCCACATTAAATTTAAATTTTTATTTATTTATGTCATCTAATTCAAACGGATAGTATCTACAAGATCATAATAATTCGGAACATATACGCGTTTTTCTCGCATTCATATATATACATAAAGAGATTATCTAAATGAATTAGTTTTAAACCTTGAACAAGGGTTGGCTCAGATACTTCATAAGACTGCTAGCCGGCACCCAAGTTGGCGGTTTAATGTCCTATGTCGGATAAAAATTGAGTATCTATCGGTTTTATGAGGGTATCTTCATGAACGTATACTAAAAATAAGAGATGAAGTTCAAAGTCCATTTTTTAATTTTATTTGTTTGTTTTGTTTTATTTATTAATTTATTTTGGTTTGAAATTTGAAGTATAAGTAAAAAATATCTGGACTGTTGCGTGGTCGAATCCGATTTAAGCACGAAATAAGGCTAAAGTAAATATAAAAGGGGGTTATATCCCCTTTTCACCCGTGTCCCTTTTATACTATCATTCTTAAAGATTTAAATTAGCAGATTAGCATCCGACGGGGGGAGGGGGAACTCTCATTTATTTTGTACGGGGACGTGCGGCTGAGGGTCCAAAAATTGTACCCGAATTAATACTAGACTATGATCGAAATCCATACCCGAATAAATACTGCCCTTATATATGACACCCATAAAATACTAATGTACAACGTAAATTTATTGTATATTAATATAACAAATTCTAAAATGTGGCATATAAAATTAAAGCGACTTCCAATGAATCTTCTCACAATATTTATGCGAAATTGAAAAAAAAAAAAAAAAAAAAAAAAAAAAAAAACAATTAAGGGGGTAGACCTGGGGTAGGAGTCACTTTTTTATTACTTATATGAACAAATAGAATCATTGCAATAGGTATGATCAAAATTTTTAAATTGTAAATTTTTATCCACACAGCAAATAATGATTCACTTTGTTATGAAAACAAATACCTAATATCCAGTTATTTATAATGAGTGCATTTTACTCTACATTTGTGCAATGCTATCCAAAGATAATGAAAATATGTAAAAGTCAGATTTCTTCCAAGGGAGGTAATTTAAAGCACAGATTCAGCAATTTTATTGATTTTTGCCCACTTTATTCTAAATTAAGAAAAAATGGGAAGGTAGAATTTTCTAAAATTTTAATATATCTTACATATACTAGTATTCTTTCTATTCTCAGTTTTTGGTGAAAATTAAACGACAGAATTTTTTACGAGAAGTGTTTAAAAGTGATAAAAACATAGTAAAAATTTCAGCCTGTACTGTTCAGAACACCCATGCACTTCAGCTCAAACTAGTGAAATTTACCATCATTGGTGATGCTTACTTTCACATATGTCTAAACTACAAAATTTTGCATTTGAAATAATTTTAAATTGAATAAAAATTTAATTAGAGCCAATTTTATACACCACAAACAAGTCATAAACGGACCAAATAATATGAGGAAACGGGGTATCTTTGATGACCTCTAGACAAAAACCGGGACGGTAAAAATTGTTGAAAAATGCTGAAAGTCGACATGAGCATGTGTAGTTTTAATACGGAGAATATTAAAAAAAATTAAACGAGTGGAAAATTTTAGGCTTCCCCAGGTCTACCCCCTTAAATACCAGATGTGTTGAAAATAGACCCAAATATATATTAAAGAGGAAAACTGAGCATCAAATAAATACTAGAATTTGTTAAATAAGCACCCGTATCTCGAGCCCGTATACAAATATATATAGGAAGTTACCCCTGCGAGACTAGCACTTTAAGTGTTTTTTAAATTTAATTTAAAAAGTAATAGGGATTTTATAAAATATAGTGTAATTACAACGTTTAAATATTTTTGTTTATTTATTGATACTAAATCAACATATCCTAAAGTAATATTATGACCTATATGTGATGTGTTTGAAACATGATCCAGATGTTTGTAATTAAGGTCAGATTTGAAATTGTTGTGTAGTGTGTGAATTGAGGACGCTTAATCGGTCCGCTTTAATAATGAACAGTATGTTACTGTAATGTATTTTGAAGTGTCCCCCTTTTTATTCTCATATTGTACTAATTGTGACCTACAGATATTGGTGCAGTAGTATTTCATCATTAATATTTCTGTTAAGCTAAATTTGAACCATCTAACTGTGTTTCAAGGGTGTTCTTTGTTTAATGAAATGGGTTAGTAATAAACAACAGATGTGTAACCTAGTTTACTATATTTAGACAAGGCCCTAGTGCCCTTCTTAGGTGCCCTAGTGCCCTACCAAGGCGCCCTAGTGCCCTACTAACTGTGATTTCATCAGAAAAGGTTGATTCATCAAATTTATTTTTAAGTATAACTTCATCATAGTATAAATACTTGGTACTGACACTTTTTAGTCAGTCCGCAGTCAGTTCATTTACAGTAAGCTTCGAAAGTTCATAATATTGTTATTCATTGAGCTATAGTGTCCGTCCGTTATGATTAAGTTAATATATCGCAAGAAATTAAACCATTGTGAATTGTGTATTATACATGTACATTTTTTTGGGATTTACTTTTTTTAATTATATTTATCGAATTTTACATCGACTTTGAGTCTTTATAACACAGAAGTCAACT
>MJUU01052359.1:2111-47148 GCA_002080025.1 Modiolus philippinarum
GGGGGGGTGGGGGGGTCAGGGACTAAGCCTTTGTTGAAAAAAAAATTTTCAGTTAAACTCAACAAATTGTTTGTAATTTTTATGTGCGGGTAAAATTATGATTATTTCTATAACTAAAATAATTCAAATCAATATTAAATGGATTCGACATATTTATATTTCCTTGAAATCCTATATCTGCTATGGTTGTTACTGTTTTTGGGAATAGCTAAGGACATTATTACCAACAAACCAAAAAGAACCTAAATGGTCAGAATAAATTTGTAAGCATAAGTATTAAGGTCAGAATATCAATTTTATGACCCAACCTGACCGCAGTTTGCCATAAATGACCATTATTACTAATCACAACAATTTTCACAGCCATGAAATCTGCAAGCAAAGGGTCAGAATGATATTTGAAGACCCAACCTGACCACAGATAGCCATAAATGATCATAATTATTAATCGCAACTTTTCACAGCCATGAAATCTGCAAGCATAGGGTCAGAATGATATTTTTAGAACCAACCTGACCACGGATAGTCATAAATGATCAGAATTATTAATCGCAACTATTTTCACAGCCATGAAATCTGCAAACATAGGGTCAGAATGATATTTTTAGAACCAACCTAACCACAGATAGTCATAAATAATCATAATTATTAATCGCAACTATTTTCACAGCCATGAAATCTGCAAGCATAGGGTCAGAATGATAATATAAGAACCAACCTGACCACAGATAGCCACAAATGATCATAATTATCAATCGCAACTATTTGCACAGCCATGAAATCTGCAAGTATAGGGTCAGAATGATATTTTTAGAACATACCTGACCACAGATAGCCATAAATGATCATAATTATTAATCGCAACTATTTTCACAGCCATGAAATCTGCAAGCATAGGGTCAGAATGATATTTTAAGACCTAGCCTGACCACAGATAGCCATACATAATCATAATTATTAATCACACTTATTTTCACAGCCATGAAATCTGCAAGCATGAGGTCAGAATGACATTTTATGACCAAAAGTGACAACAGATATCCATAAATTATCATAATTATTAATTGCAACTATTTCGACATTGGAAATAACAATATTTTGTCAGAATTTGTCGGAATTTTCATCAAAATTTTACCATAGCTATGACAATTGCAAGCTTTAAGTAAATCAACCCATATAACCATTAAGGGTCATCATTTTTCATTGCAACTTTTAACAAAGCCAAGAAGTTTGAGCCATATTTAACATAATTCTCACAGCCGTGATTTATTAGTTATAATAACCAAATTATTTTGGCCTTTATTTTTCTGTCTGTTTTAGGTGACCAAACTGTCATCAGGTTTCAGCCCTTTTACTGGAAGGAATTTTGAATAGAAATCTTTATGCAATGCAATCATTTTTTTTTAATCTATCCCCTCATCAAAGTTAATAATCACCTTCACGCTTTAGTATAACTAAATAGTCCCAGCTTAAATCAAAAGACTCAAAATGAAGGATGCTTCAAACAAATCCATATTGATAAAATAATGTATAGAAATACAAAAGTTCTATAATGGAATAAAAAAGATAACAGGAAACACCTACAATGGCCGAAAAACATAGCCACATGCCAGAAAGTAAATAGGAACTGCACAAGAAAAAAAAACACAATAAAAATACAAAAGACAAACATAAACAACGATAGGAACTCGGGACAGCCGGACTTGGTACCGGCACTAGCAAAAGCCAGCGGTAGGGTTAAACCGGTTTATGGGTACCCAAACCTCCCCTTTCTCTGTCCCGTTTCCCTATCGTAGAATAAAAATACGAATAAAACCCATACAGGTAGACTACTAACTCCATGACCACAATCTAGAAAAGAAAAATGGGGGGACAAAACGTAATTTTGAAAGATGGGTCAAAGAGTGCTCGCCGCTAAACTGCCGGCTAGCTCAAGGAGCCTAGTCCACTGGTAAAACACTGTCGCACTACGGAAGGACTATAAGCCTATTTATAAATGACTTTAACGCATTTTTTTACTTTAATGATGAAATCACGACAGTGACAACTGTTTTCGCTAGAGTACAATCAGTTACATACATAATTTAATCTGAAAGAAAATATTGTAATTAAGAAAATGTGATGTTTCGCAAAATAATGTGAGATGTCACATCGCAGTTTGAATAAACAGAGGTTTCCCGCACATTTCGCATTCCCGAAACTTACAATTCTCATGCCGGAAGTTAACACGGCAAAAACCGGAACCGGAACTTGCACTTTTCATAGACTTTAAAAAAATCTGATACGACAACGTAACTAATTGTGATTTTGGATCCAAATGTTTTCTAGTGTTTTGAAAGATTTAAAGATTCAGAAGTTCAAGTTATTATGGTGACCAGATGCGACCATTTCGCGTTTTCGCCTTTTCTCCTTTCACCCTCCTCAGAGCAAAACCGCGAAATCGAGAAGACGAAAACGCGAAAACGAAATCGAAAATGAGAAAACGCGAAAATGCAAAATGACCGCATCTGGCCACCATTAGTTATCACTGTTTTCCAAGTGCGGCTCGAGTTAAGTGGTGTTTTATGTAACCAGAGACTGTGACTGCGTAATCAGATGCATTGTGGGTATAATCAGACAAAATATACATCCGGTATGACGATAATAGTGGAATTGAGGCAAGATGTTCTGTTTAAGTTATATTTTATTTCTGTAATGGAAGGTAGCAGATTGGTAAATTGTCCAGCTAAACGCCAGTCACAACAAAGGCAAAGAAACTACGTTTAATATGTTAAAATAAACAAACCTTATAAATCGTTAATAACTATTCAATAACACCTTTTCCTGTCACAAAAAAATGAATATAATACAGCTTATATACAATATATACATATTTTGTTCATACAGTCCGACTTCCTCATGCATCTGTCAAGATATCTGGTTTTTAACCATAAAACTGAGACTTTGGCTGCTGTAGGTGCGACAGGTGGCTTCTGTAGGTGCTATCCAAGGTTTGTGTAAAAATGGTCAAGTGTGACAGTTTGGTGCTGTAATCATAGAAAAGATTTTCTGATGTTTTTATTAGATTGTAGCATACATATCTTTTATTAAAAAAAGCTTATTCGGAATATGCCGGTTATTAGCTTGTCCTTGTCTTCTTATAATTTTACTTTCTTGATATTTTGGTTATTGGATGGGGCTTGTTTTTATTGATTTACTCACGTTTTCCTTTTTGGGCCATTTAGAGCTTGCGATATGATGTGAGGTTCCTCATTGTGTTGAAGACCGTACGGTGACCCCTAGATTCTTTGTCTTTGGTCTTTTTAACTTGGATATGAAATGCTGTCCCCTTGACATGTACCCCATTTCCTTTCTTTTTCATATTATCTACACTTTTGACGGTCTAGAATAGTCGTTTTCGTCATCATGATATGAATCAATCAATCTGTTCTAATGGCGAGTGATGAAGGGACAGTAGTTTGTACTTTCCATGAATAACTCCATTTTCTCTCCTCTAACTGAAATAATAATATTATTATTCCTTCCATTATCTAGAATCTCATATTATTTGAAATTCATACGTTTTACCTAATCTAAGTATGAGTGAAAATTCGTAACGTTTTCACATTTTCAGTGAATTTTACATGCATTCAACACAAATACACTATTTGATGACATCTCAGCCGATGATATTTCGAAAATAGAAACTGTAATTTGATATTTTTTCTATATTCCGTTGCACTTTATGACAATTAAGTTACATTCAAAGTTTCATAAAACTCGAGAAAACACATACTTTTTCCTATAAGTAGATGCTTCTCTTATTACCTTTGTATTTGATCTTGAATGTCAATTCAGAAATTGGGGCTCGGTGGCCGAGTGGTTAAGGTAGTTCAATTACCTATACCATCACTGTAGTCTATCACCATTATGGTGTGAGTTCGCGCCCCACTTTGTACATTACAAAAAGGGTGCACTCGACTTACAATTGTAAGTGATAATGTATTCATTTTGTAACACTACAAAATCCTTTTTAATATCAAAAATATATGTTTTTTAATATTTAAATATATTTTTTAAATAAAAGAAAAATCAGATTTATTTTTAATATTAAAAATAAGTTGATTTTTTTAATATCAGAAAACAGGCTGATTTGGTAACGTAATTGATGTCAATTAAATGCTTGACATTTTTTTTGCAAGAGGTAACAAAGCGGATATTTTTTTTCTTTCAATGATGTTAAAAACTAGAAGACATAATCCTGAAATTCGCTTTTCCAGTCATAAGCCGTTTTCATATTTACTTTACATTTCATAGGTGATGAATTTTTAATATTACAAATGGAAAGAATTTCCAATATTTAAAAATCATTTAATTTAATATCTAAAATCGATCTGAATATTTCATATAAAAAACACATTTTTATATTAAAAATCGAACTTATTATTTAAATTAAAATCAATTTTTAATATTTAAAAATCCATTTTAATATAAGAAAATCCGACATTTTTTAAGATTGAAAATGATTTGATAATATTAAAAAATAATTTTTGATATTGAAAAACTAGCGGCGCAGACACTGAGCCTGTATCGCTCACCTGACAAAATGCTGAATAGCAGGATTTTTCGATGTTCGGTATGGTGGCCATGTTTTTTATGTGAATTTCCCATTAGGCCAAAATAAACTTTGTTCTGTGCTGGCGACCATGTTTTTCATTGGATCAGAACAAAATGAGCAATCTTTGTTAAGGACTTTCAGTTCATCATTCCTGTAAAGTTTGGTTGAATTTGCTTCAGCGGTTTCAGAGGAGAAGAAGAAAATGTAAATTTTCCCTTGGGTCCAATGTTAAACCTTAGATCCCGCTGGAAGCCATGTTTTTTATTGGATGGAAACGAGATGAGCAATCATTGTAAAGGACCTTTCATACATCATTCCTGTAAAGTTTGGTTCAGTAGTTTCAGAGGAGAAGATGAAAATGGGAAAAGTTTAACGGACGAACGACGGACGGACGCCAAGTGATTGCAATAGCTCACACTGACCCTTTGGGTCAGGTGAGCTAAAAATGTGATTTTCCCATTGGGTCCAATGTTAAACCATGTTCCGTGCTGGCGGCCATGTTTTTTGTCGGATCGGAACGAAATGAGCAATCATTGTTAAGGACCTTTAGTACATCATTCCTGTAAAGTTTGGTTGAATTTGCTTCAGTGGTTTCAGAGCAGAAGATGAAAATGTTATTTTTCCCATAGGGTCCAATGTTAAATCTAAGTTCCGCGCTGGCGGCCATGTTTTTTTTGTCGGATCGGAATGAAATGAGCAATCTTTGTAAAGGACCTTCCAACGGACGGACGACGGACGCCAAGTGATGGCAATAGCTCACCCTGACCCTTTTGGTCAGGTGAGCTAAAAATCATTTTTTAATATTGAAAAATAGGGAATAAATACCATACACACATTTATTATTGCGATTCCTTGACAATATTATTAATTTCTGAATTTGCAGTAACTTATTATGAAACGCTATATTCTGTATCCTCTTTGAGAAGCAAAATTAAAACAATTACCAGAACCCGTTTAAAGTCGCATAATAACGATTTTGTTTACAATTTCAAGGCAGTAACGTTGACGGAGCTTGGTTTTCACTATTTAAGACACATAAACCAAAGCCTCAATTACATAAGCCATATGTCGCATATACATAAACCATATACCGCATACCCATTTATATATTACATAAACCAAAGCCTCAATCTACATCGCTGTTTTTTTAACTTAAATAGAAAAAAATTGGTATTTGATAGATATCAATTGAAACCTTTACATTTCTTGTCCATTATTTATAACTAATTAACGTTTAATTATCTTTCGTATAGTTTCTTAGATTTGGGAAAAATATACCATTTTAAAACAAACATTTCAAATATTACAGCAGGCAAGTGTCAGGTTACATAAATCACCAATTAACTCGAGCCGCCCTTGGAAAGCAGTGGTTATAGATAGGAATTATATATAATTGATTTTCCATTGATCATAATGTAGTCGCATACGCATCGATCGGATTTCCCCTTTGCGACGGTATAAAAATAGCTCGTCGTGTTTCCTGACTTTATATGTACACATAACTGATATTGTTTAATACGTTCTGCTTAAAAAAATTAGTAATTCTATTTCTTTTTTTTTCTTTTTTCTTTTTTTATCTTTTGACATTGGTGAAGATTATATGGAAGTAATTATTCAAGAAAACCGTTACATCGTGAATATAATTTACCAATAAATAGTCGCGCTCCAGTTAAACTCAATGAACCCTGTATTGACCCGGGACAATACAAGATTTTCCTGTATTTTCCCGTGGCCGAAAGTGCCTGATTAATATCAGTAATTATTAACTGATGACTTAAAATACAGTGTGATTCGGCTTCGCCTCGGGCCATTACAGGTGACCTCAACCCAATACGACTGTACTTGGACATTATACAGGATAAATAGGAAACTATCCATTTAATAACACTATAGGCTAAGCCATCAGTATGACACATGCCATTTTTTCGATATTAGGGCTGATTTTATCATATTATTCAATAAATTCTGATATCATGCTCCTATAAAATACGTATATATATATCACTTCATCAAGATATTTTATTAACAAACATAACAGATAAATAACTTGATCTGAGGTAAGATGACAAATAATATAACAAGCAATCATGTTCTTCTTCTGTTCTGTAACATTTTCTTTCCTTTTGTTTATTTTATTTAAAGCATTGCAGGGAATACTTTTATTTTTTCTTACTACGCCTCTCTACTAAATATCTTTGACACGTTCTTTCTTTGCTAATATCCACACTTTCTTTGTTATATTCCTCCATGCACCACTAGTATCAGGTTACATCATCACGCATTCACTCTAAACAAAATTCTAGGATCGATCCCTAATTTTGTATCACATGGGTTGACATGCTTTGTTCTCGCTTTTGCTGAACGCAGATCCAGATATTTTGGACCTTCTAATGGGAATTTTCATGAAAAACCTAACAAAATTCTGAACAGCACATTAAACCAATGGACCTTAAACAGAAAACAATTAAATCAAATGAATATTTAATTCTATTTTCTCGTGAAAAAAAACACATTACCAGTAGTTTATTCATTTCTGCATTGTTATCGGGGAAAACAATAGCACAACAGCTACAAAACCAATTGATAGAATAGATACATGATGTTCAATTTCAACCCAGTGGTGATGTTTAAAACCAATCGATTAATTTAACGACGAAACACTAAGTGATGACTTAACCCTCTCTTTAAGTTTTATATACCAATAAAAAATGCATAAAATTTAATTAATTTATCATTTATTTATTAACATTGGCAATGTTTTGGTCGCGGCTGTATAACTCCTTTAAATTAACTTGCACGCATCAAACAGTTCATTATTTGCACAAACAATGTTCGCTTTGAACATTCGGCACAAAAGAAGCGTTCTATTCATAACAATATTAAATTCATTAGGCACATCAGCAATATTCAATTAATTAGGCACAAAAGCAATATTCAATTCATTGGCACGTAATCAATTATCTATTCACTTCATTGGCACATAAGCAATATTCATATCACTGGCACATAAGCAATATTCAATTCATTGGCACTTAAGCAATATTCATTTCCTTGGCACGTAAGGAATATTCAATTGATTGGCACATAAGCAATATTCATTTCATTGGCACATAAGCAATATTCATTTCCTTGGCACGTAAGGAATATTCAATTTATTGGCACATAAGCAATATTCGTTTCATTGGCACATAAGCAATTTTCAATTCATTGGCACATAAGCAATATTCAATTCATTGGCACATAAGCAATATTCATCAGGTACATAGGCAATATTCAATCTGTATGGCACACATCAGTTAATCTTCGTTGTACTTGACCCTTGGATCAGTAGTCAAGACGAATAATTTCAAAGAGACATACTGTGCCGCGTTATCGCCAAAGGTCAGATCATGAAAACTCGTTGAGATGAGCTGACCTCCGCCACAAAGTTGGGGAAGCGGCACTTATACAGCCGGACCAAACATTGCATTAATTTGATTTTGGAAGATGGTATTGTTTAACTTGTTTAAAACTTTCAAGTATATTTGATGAAGGAAAAGGATATGGAGTAAATGCACATGAGACAAAGTCTCTACAAAAACATGGTAAAAACAAACAAAGGAACAACGCTTTTATAGTTGTTCTTCTTGTATACTCTTAGTCGTGATTTGAATAGTACCATTTTATATATGAACATCTTGTTTTGCTTCTTTCGGTCGTGTTTTAGTTATTTTAAGGGATAAAAGGGATAATAAAATTGTTGAATTCTAATTATGTTAAGTTATATATAACTTAGGTTAAGTCTGTAAATTTTTACTGACTGTGATTCAACATTAACAATGTGTTCATATGATTAACTTCCTTTACTCATTATTGAGTATGTACACGCCTCATACATTTTTTGTATATAGTTCATGTTCAATACTCACTACATTATATTCTTCACCATTTTATTGTACTCTGTAATTATTCGCATACCCCTTTTCGCGTCTGAGAAATAAAAGCTTGCATGCATTCAAGCCGGTTTTGTAAGAGCGGGTGCTATTACCCAATTGAAGTTTTCAGAAAATATTTGAAGACGATTTTCTCTGCCTTCTAATAATTTTTTTTTCTTTTGAGAGAGATGTTGAACGACATTTGATAATTTTGAATCAAACCAGTATACAGCAGTTCCTTCGAAATTTTCCCTTGCGGTAAGGGCAAAACAGACCTGTTTCCATCCATGATTGAAAGACATAAATGCTGTTCAAAAAATATATGGGGTCCGACTCTCCAGCGCTCGACACTAGTAAATCCGTTTGGAATAATGCAAGAAAAATACTTTATTAATTTGAAATCAAGGTGGGCATCAATTCCTTTTGATACTTATGTTATAGGAAGTCTTGTGACTGACTTCAGATAGTTCATGTACGATAAAGCCTGGTGATGGGGTCGAAAAGGTACGCCATAGCAAGAAGTTTGACTTCAATTTATGATGATCGTTCGAAAGGTAATTACACAAAGAAATCTACAATTGAATCGAGAGGCTGAGACGAAATATTTATTTTTTAATGAAAAAGACGTGTTGGTTAATTACGATCAACACTTTAAAAGTATAGATAAAATCCTAAAAACCGACTCAAAAATACGAGTTGAGTTTGTTCTTGTGCTTGCTCTTCATTCGGTGCTACATCTGCACTACTATATACCAAATAAACCTTTTGTATACTGCATTTCAAAGACGAATAGTAGCAATTCTGCAGATTTGAAATCTTTTGATATTTTTGTTCTGGGCCACGACTTGGGTGCATGCAAACTCATTAGAATTAGAAGTAAGTCGACAATATTAGAATATGCAGCTGCTTTCGGGGAATATGAAGTAGAACATTGTCATTAGCTCACGGATTACAGAGAAAGTCTGACAGATATTTCTTGGCCAAACCTCTATAATCCGCATTACCTACTTAATTAATTTGATATGCAAAAAAAAATCTATTATAATATAATATTCTAAGGCTTAGGATAGTTAGAAACGTGAAGTGGGGTCCCTTTTATTATTTGTAATTATGTAACGCATGAAAGAGACAATTTATAATTCGTATATATACATATTTTTTATATATACTTATATTTGACAAATTTTGCTCTCCTGTAAATTAACAATTTGTATCTTTGTTACATGTATTAACTAATCAGTTTAAATGAAAAATAACCTGAAACTGGACTGCGAATAAATAAAATACCTAGAAACTGTAAGTTTGCCGTTTGACATAGAGCTGTCAAGTTAATAATCGAAAAGGTCAAATTTCCAAAACAGCAGCAAAAAAGCACCATTTCGATATTACTTTTTCGAATGACGCGTAGTGCACTGACAACAATAAGGTCACAAATTCATTGGGCTTTCCTGTAACTATGACAAATGAGAAAGCTATTAAGACTTTCTGGTTCTTTGTTAGACCCCCCTTAACAGGAAAAATCCTTCCCTATTAGTCATACTGCAAACGAAACTGCAATTCAACAGGAGTAATAGCATGTTCTATAATGTCACCAGTTCGACACTTTCAAATATTTTCCAATGTAATAGGACTAATTCTTTATTTTACACATATACACATTTTCAGGAAAAATGGCATTGTTTTCCTCCCTTGGCTCGTTATTGGAAACGCCTTAATTTTCCGTTACTCTGTGTAATATCCGAAAATATTCCGGAATTTCCTTGAAAAGGTTTCGGGGTTTATTGGAAAAACTTGCTGGTTTGATGAATATCTATCCATTTTATTCATATAAAAGCAAACATAAACCCATTAGGATTGCAGTAATACAAATTAAAACAACAATCATTCAATTACAAATTCAACATGGAATGGGAAGATATGAAGACATCGCGCAGAGATGAACCTACCCGGGGCCCAGTGGCCCATGGCCCATTAAATATGCCTTGCTAACTAAAAGTTTTGAACTAGTAGCCCAGCTGGCTACCAAAATTTCTGACTTTTTGACATTTAGTACTGAGCTAGTAGAATACGCATCTGGGATACTAAATTTTATCTTCCATGGGCCCAACTGGCCGTAAAGACTCGGATATGAAGTTATTTCCCTACATTGGTCTCCCTACCTCAGTTCTAATTACTGTTTAATAAAAGACACTACTGCCTTCATATCACGGGTGTTGATACGTTTAAAACCAACACTTAATTTTTCAATTTAATGGGTAGCATTATATCCATTTATGTATTCATCTAATAGCAAACATAAACCATCAGGGTTGCTGTAATTCAAATTTAAACAGCAAACATTCAATTACAAATTGAACATGAAATCAGAAGATATGAAGACATCATCAGTTCTAATTACTGTTTAATGAAAGACACTACTGCCTTCATATCACAGGTGTTAATGGGTTTAAAAACAACACTTAGTTTTCCATAAGGGACCGACCATTTAAATTGAAGGGGGGGCTATGGTTTTTTTCTAAAAAAATATTTTGGATCTGATTTTATGTGAAAAAATATTTTGGCTGCCAAAATGATGAAAAAAAATTTCTAAATGAGGCTTTCTGCCCCAAAAAATAATGTTAATTTTGAAAAAAAATATTTTGTTGATACGCGTGCAAAAAATAAATAATTTGTTTAGCGCGAAGCGTGAAAAAAAATTTCTGTCCAGAAAAAAAAAACATACCCCCCCCCTTTCAGGTTAAATGGTCGGTCCCTAACGCGATAAAATAGTAAATATATCACAGTATTGATAAGGGTCAAATAAGTTCTTTCTCAAAAGAGTATTAAAATCACAAGTGAAGAAGAAATGACATTTATCTTCGATGGGTTGCATAATTCACGCAACATTTGACCCCTTGGAATTTTAATAGATAATATAAAGGCGGTATGTGTTGCTAACGGTATTTAATTCAGACAAATCTCTGTATTTAACTCTACATCCAGTGTTTTTTTTAACATGTTCACACACCACGAGAATGTGATTGAAAGGTTTGGATTTCTTTCCTAGATGTTTTTTCTTTATATTTTGGTTAAGTAACTAGTGGACATGCGTCCAGTATAGCGAGTTAAACAAATGACAAATCTTTGTGCTTTGTCGTGACGTGCTATCTATACAAGTTTTTTCTATGTTCTTTTTTGTTTACTAGTATACTTATGTGTATTGGCATATTTGTCTTTTATTCAATTTGTCTCAATATAGTGTAAACGATTGAAAAAACGATTGTGTACACAAAAGTATGTACAGGGCTAGGCCAGTAACTAAAGCATTACCTCAATTTAGTTGGGCTGTGTTGGTCCGCCTACAGCTTCTCCAGGACCTGTACTATAATCGAGCAACCGAAGCTATACTGAGTTATCTGCTGAAAGCCTTCCTTTAGGATGCAGAACTTTGAATTGGATGGCACATACTCAGTTGATTTTCTTCCCATATTTGTTATTGGTTAAGACCATGAAAATACAAGGCAATTCTTGGTTATATTCTATTGCATATTAATTTTTAAAATATATATATTAGTGAGCCTTGTAATAGGATTCTTCGTGGGTTTTTATTTGGTCATTTGATTACCGGATGTAAATTGCAATGATTAATTGATTATCAACCTCCCTTTTTTTCTTGAATATTAGACAACCATTTTTTGGTGAAATTCAAAGACGTTATCCCTTTTTCGTTCTAGAAAATAATTACATTACATGTGCAAAATTTCCATAGGCACGAATTAAGATTTCCAAATGAGGCACATCGGCAGTGGCAATACCGTACCGTCTTTCCATACTAGTGACCCTCCTTGACCTTATACTTGATTCCTTGTGAATAAAATGCATTTTTACATACGTATATTACAAAAAAATAATATACCCGAGATTTAACAAAATATAGCACTTGAATACATCAGAAATTCTACGAGTCGTGAATCACACAAATACAACGTGGACGATCACCTAGGCATTTATCGTGCATCGTCTGCTAAAATCCATTTCAATCTGTAGTGAATAAGTTGAAATCGTCCTATAAAAAACCTTTTTTATCACAGATTTTATCTTTACATGTATCGATTCGCTGTATTTTTATTGACTTTGCGACTGTTTGTAACAGATATGTATGGATGCGCACCTGTCTGATGCCAGGGAAGAAAGGCCGGAAATTCTCAGACGGAATATTTATATATCGAAGATGGGAGATAACTCGCTTGAATCTCGAGTTGATTAAATAGTTCATTAATTTAGCATATGCATGCGAAAAGAGAAAATACCTTGTTTCTCGATAAATCAATCTATTCGAGAAGGCGAATAGATGTTAATATCTTACAAATAAAATTTATAAAAGCTAGATTTTTTTGTTTAACAGTGTACTCCCAATTTTTCTTTTCTGTGTCGTATATTTGTGATTATTTTTTTATGTTGTTGTTTAATTGTTTGTTTTATGTTTGTTTGTTTTTTTCGTTGTTTTTTTTTTTGTGTGTNTTTTTCCGACGTCAATGTCTTTGGTCTCCTCATTTTTCGATTGACGGTTCGGCTCTCACTTACATTGCATTGGAGAATATTTCATCGAATTACCTTCCGTGGGATAAAATTTATATTTTGAAATTCATTAAGTTTTTACACAGTTCACTCAAAAGTTACAATAAAACGATACGGTGGATAAGGTTGATAATAAAATTACCGAACAGATTGGTCAGACGCTGAAATCCAAAAAGGGAAAAAATACAAAGTAGGTGCAAAACCACCGTGATAATTGGAAATCATATTTGACATTTTAAGGAGGTAGACCCAGGGTAAGGGACATAACTCTTAAAAATCACTTGTATGTTTGTTTTAATCATTTCTATAAAGATGTTGTAAGCTTCTGAGTGACATAGATGATTTTAATTCTTTGTCACATCAATGCTTAAAAAGTATCGATGAGACTGAATGTTTCAAATGCCTTATTGATTTAAAGAGTTATCTCCCTTAACCTAGGTCTACTACCTTAATAAGTCTTTTATCTATCAAATATCTCTTTATTCGCATTTAAAAGAAATAAATATACGACTTGAACTTTTTCCAGCAGTGTTTTTGTAGGGTAGCCTAAACAGAAAACCGTAGGGTTAAAAATTTTTCGCAAATTGCTTCAAGTATGCATGCACCTGTATATATTAAACTACTAAACAAACGCATGGATAATTTTATTATTAACTTGCCCTCCCTTTAAAATTTAACGAAGTGTGATTGGTTTGAAAAGAAATTACAACATTAGTGACTGCATTAAAATAGTTTTTAGGATGCCTCTTCCCTGTCTAATACTGAAGAAATTTTCTATTCCAGCAACTTTTGTGTGCTTGTTATCGATGTACATTTTCTTATATTTCTGATAGAAGGCACATCATTGAATGCCAGTTAAGACATTTTTGTCCTTCTTTAAGATGGAGAAGACACAAAACTGAATTTATTTGATTTTGTTTATTTGAATTACTCAATGGAGCTCGCTGAGTATATGTCAAAGGTGTGCTGAGGGCAGACAAAGTACTGCATAAAATGCGGAAATTTAAGGTATCACCGATGGTTTTCGTCTCAATTCAAATTATCGTGTACAGACTCTTTCGACCACTTACAGCTCTGAATAAATAAGAGCTACACCAAATCTGTTGAATTCTTTCAAAAGCTGACATCAGAAATCAAAAGAATAAAATCCGATTGAAATCTGATGAAAAATAAAAATCCAAGGGTTTGCACATTTGCAAATTTGGCCCCTAATAGATGTTATTTAAAATATGATTGTCATACGCCATGTTTTTTATGAGGAATTAATCGCACAAGTTGAATCGAAATCGGATCAAGAATTTAAAAAAAATGAAAATTGTGTGATATACGTCCCTTACGGACCCCCTTTTTCTCATGGACGATACATGCAACGTGAAATACGTTGACAGATTCGAAATTTCCTCAGGGGAACACTGAAAGAGATAATATTCAGGATGCCTCTTCCCTGTCTAATTTAAGAAATTTTCTATTATAGCAACTTTTGTGTGCTTGTTATCGATGTACAGTTTCTTATATTTCTGATAGAAGGCACATCATTGAATGCCAGTTAAGACATTTTTGTCCTTCTTTAAGATGGAGAAGGCACAATACTTAATTTATTTGATTCTGTTAGAATTACTCTATGGAGCTTGCTGAGTATAGGTCAAATGTGTGCTGAGAGCAGACAAAGTACTGCATAAAATGCGGAAATTTAAGGTATCACCGATGGTTTTCGTCTCAATTCAAATTATCATGTACAGACTCTTTCGACCCCTTACAGCTCTGAATAAGTAAGAGCTACACCAAATCTGTTGAATTCTTTCAAAAGATGACAACAGAAATCAAAGGAATAAAATCCGATTGAAATCTGATGAAAAATAAAAATCAAAGGTATTTACACATTTGCAAATTTGGCCCCTCATAGATGTTATTTAATATATGATTGTCATACGCCATGTTTTTTTCCATGAGGAATTCATCGCACAAGTTGAATCGAAATCGGATCAAGAATTTAAAAAAAAGACCACTGACCATGTGACACCGATTTATATTTAGTAACGGATTTATCGCCCCGGAACCAAAAACCTTGTTATCGCAATAACTCGTAAACCGTAAAGATAGCTGATGAAGGATAATGGGAGAAATGTTTCTTAGGTCATGACGGAACTTCGCCGTTACATTGTGACCGAAACCGTTCTGTATGATACTTTTTTTTAGTTATTACCCCTGAAAGATTTTGAGTTTCCGTCAAAGCGAAAAACTCCTAAACGGCACGTCGCAGATGCCTAGGACCTGCACCTATGATCATGACTTGACCTTCAAAATGACTTCGAGGTCTCAGGTCCTTTGATCCCGAACTTTGATATTTTTTTCTCTGAAACTGTTATACATAGATAAACAATTATAACAGCCAAAATGAATAAAATGTAAATGTCTACGATTGTTTCTCTTAGTGAAGATGGGGATAATAAAAGAAAAGGGTTTATATGCATCGGGCTTACAAACTTGATCTTTAGTCAAAGACACTATAGACATATATAGCTGAAATTTGGAATAAAAGATAAGTTAATAAGCATCGGGCTTATAAACGAGGTCTATAATCTTTGAGAATATAGATATAAAAGCAGTGTTTCACATAGATATATACATAAGGATACAGTGATATAGGACATAGAGAGTAAATAAATGAGACAAGGGTTTATAAGCACTTTGACCTTCAAATATAGTTTTGTTATTGAAAGTAGTATAGTTGTGCATTTATAGGGTAGATATAAGTTGTATTGGATTGACTATAAGCAGGGAGTTTATCGCCAACATAGAGACAGAGGTTTTGTACATATTGACAGAGAACACAGTCATATATAGGAACTTGTATATAGGAACATGTACATATATAACTTTAAAATACAAATGTAAATAGAAATATTGTTCTTATGGTAGGTTTACACTGCCGATCAAAGCAACTCGACCGAACTCGATCTATGAATATTCATCGATCTGGACACTGATCTTGGATGTTTCTGTTCGGTCTACTAACCAAATCGGGGCGATCTTACTAACCCTGTTGAACTCGAGCTGTGTTCCCGAATATTTCTGACATGTCAAAAAATATCGTGAAGAGGTCGTATGCATTATATGTCGAGAACAGGTCGGGAATCAATCGGAGTCTGATCGAGGTAGTCGTGAAGAGGTCGAAAAGGGATCGGTGTTGATCGAGTTTCAAAATTTTAGCCGATCATGACGATTTCTACCCGACTTTAACTCATTTGCTTCTCGATTTATGCCGAGTCGCTTCCAGATGAACTAGATTTGTACTCGATCATTACTCGACTTATACGTTTCTTTCTTTTTTCTATACAGGATCATACCGACCATAACTCGATTTTTTCCAGACCTGTATCCGACTTTTACTCGACCACTCAAGACCTTTACTCGATTTAACACGACAGCATGTCATTCTTTCACCATAGCACACTATGAGGCTTTCAAGAGCTTCAGTCTCTCACTAGGGCCTTACTTCAATTTTAAAGGAGCCATCCAGTGGACTCCAATGACTATTGTGATCAAGTTTGGCTGATGATCATCTTTGATTTGATGAGAATCTGTCGGATACTTCCTCAAGTGAGGACCAGCCAAGCACTATTGTTTCAATTTTGGCCAAACTGGCAAATTATTTTCAGAGTAAAAGATATTTGAATGGATATATAAGTAGGGTCGAATATTAAATTATGTTACCCCTTCCCTTGTTGGCCATCTTGGATTGCATGCAGACAAGATGGATGATACTTTGTAATTGGAACATCCAATGGCTGCAATTGGCCCAGTGAAAATCCTTCTGCTACAATGTTTAACTTTGTCTCCCTTTGGCAGTCATCTTGCATTAGCCGACGATATGACAGACACTATTTTGAAAAGGGACCATAATTTGGCAATCGTAATAAGTTTGGTCTAATTGGCTTAGGGGTATCAGAGGTAACGTTTAAATGAATAAAACTATAATCCCAGTTGGCGGTTTTATTTGATAAGAAGCGGACATGACTGTTTTATAACACTGAACCAATCGAGGTCTATCAGGATCGGCGTTTTCTGGGTAGAATATATTTGAATGCAAAGTTCATAGACAGTGGACACAAAATAATTGCAAAAAGTCAACCTGACTATATTAGGATTGCGGAAAAGAATATCAGATTGTGCATGCTACTAGTAGAATTAAAGGATGACGTACAGAGGGCTTAAATACAATCGACTATAGTTATGCTGACAGAATTGAAATTGAAACAAAGACGTACCCCATATACACACTCCAGAATAGATTCAATAAATATATGAATTCAAGAATATAATATTATTTCTTGCGAGCAGGTTTGAACTCTTTTCACAAGATATGACTCAATCTAAATTTCATCAGAAAAATGCGATTTTCAACATTTGTTACATGTACTAAAAGATAAAAAATTCTTAGCACCGAGAAAATGATGTAACCAACGGGCAGCCGCTCGCCATTTTCACTTTCTAAAAAGATATTTTTTCTACAGAAAGCAGATTTGACTTTTAAAGCTATACACGGGAACTACTGCAAATCTGGTTACCTCCGATATCGTGTGATGATATGCTTCTGTTTTATGTATCAGATTAGACTATTGTGATCAAGTTTGGTTGATGATCATATTTGATTTGATGAGAAACCGTCGGATACTATCTCAGGTGGGGACCAGCCAAGGACTATTGTTTTCAATTTTGGCCAATTGGCAAAGTAGTTTCAGAGTAGAAGATCTTGGAATGCATAAGTAAGGTCGAATATTGAATTATGTCCCCGTTGGATTGCATGCAGAAAAGATAGATACTATTTTAAAATTGGAGCATTGAAGGACTATTTTGACCAATTTTGGCTGCATTTGATCCAGTGAAAATCGTTCTGGCACAATTTTTATTTTTGTTCCCCTTTGGCGGTCATCTTGTATTCACGGACGATATGGCAGCCACTATTTTGAAAAGGGACCATCATTTGGCAATCGTAACAAGTTTGGTCTAATTGGCTTAGGGATTTCAAAGGTAACGTTTGAGTGAGTTTTCCCATAACTATATTTGCGGTTATATTTGATTAGAAGAGGACATGACGGTTTTTTCACATTGAACCAATCGATGTCTATCATGACTCTGCGGTTTCTGGGTATGATATATTTGAATGCAAACTTCATTGACAACGGACACAAATTAATGGCAAAAGCTCAACCGTAGAAAAGAATATCAAATTGTGCATTGCTTTGTGTAGAGACTTTGTCTCATGTTTATTTGCTCCATATCCCCTCATTGCTTATGCTACCAGTAGAAGTAAAGGATGAAGTGCAGAGGGCTTAAATTCAATCGACCAGCTATGCTGACAGAATTTGAAATTGAATCCAAGATGTACCCAATATACACATTCCAGAAATAGATTCACTAAATACATAAATTCAAGAATAAAATATTGTTTCTTCCAAGCAGGTTGGTACTCTTGTTATAAAAATTGATTAAAACTAAATAATACAAGAAAAATGCGATTTTGAACATTGGTCACATGTACTAGAAGATACAAAAATATTTTAGATTTACATCGGGCAAATGATGTACCCAACGGATAGCCGCTGGCCATTTTCACTTCCTAAAGCTATACACGAAAAATATAGTAAATCTAGTAACCACCCATATCATGTAATGATATGTGTTCTGTTTTATATATCATATTAGTCCGACATGTAATGACAGGAAAATCGCACAGTTGCATTCTGACGCATGATGAGGAGGATGACCTGCTAGTATGTGAAAGCGAACATTCCCTCCTTTATAATGATGACTTTGAAGCATTTGCTATTGTCTAACCTAAAATACACGCCTTCTATGTCGGACCTGCCTTCTCTGCTACTTTATATCATCTTTTCCTTGAAGCATCAGCCACATTGGCCACAAAGTTCGCTGCTCTACCACCATGCTGTACTGTTCCATGAAGTTTCACGTTTTATCCCCATATATACAAACAATCTAACAGGACAAAACTCGAGCACATTCGACCATTTCACGGTCTCCTCCCGACCAGGTCTAGTTAATCGAACACAAATCGGGCTATGATCTGGCTCAATCTGACAAAGTCTGGTTGGTCGAATGAGGGTCGAGCAAAAGTCGTACGTGAATCGTACAGAGATCGAGAATGGTCGAGTGTTAGTCGTGTTAAATCGGGCAAAGGTCGAGTGAACATCGTGAGCTAGCTCGATCAATGAAATTTATGACGTTGATCGGGATAAAATAGCATGGTCTAGTTGATCGAGTTGGTGTGATCGGCGGTGTAAACCTAGCATTAGATACATAGTTTGTTGCATATATTAGCGTTGATATCGAGACGTTAATATATACCGATTGGTTCTTCGAATTCCTGGGTGTAAATCAGGTAACGAACTCAAAATACATAAAAGACCGCTCGATAGACCTGTCCCACGTTTCATCTTTACAGTTACCATAGTAAAAGTATATACTGAAGTAATCAGTAAAAGGAGACCTGCAATTTGAGTTCATTGTTAAATGTCATCAGGGTCAATGTCAAGGTCATAGCCAAATTTTGTTCTTTTCATATTAAAAACTCTTGAAAGGTGAGAGATGGCTGATCAAATATATTGGAGAAAATACATTTGTATGAGTCTTATTAATTTCTACACTTGGTCCATTGGGTCTAACATAATGTCTAACATAAATGGACTATTGGTTTTGGACCTGAGGCCCAAAAAACGTTTTTGAAGCCAGATTTTAAGGATTTTTATTATATTTCAAAACACAGATATGACAAAAAAAAACGTTCAGTACAATATAGCCGAAAAAATGGCATCAAGGTTAAAGATCAGGGTCGTAAGCAATTACGTTATTAAATGTCCTTAGCAAGCGTATCCAGAAAGTTTTGAAATTTGGAAAAGAGGATAAAAATGGCATTGCAAACCGAAAGTGACTCACGTGTCCTTAGCAACAAGCTAATTTTTTTTTTCGAAAAAGCCCTAAGCAACTGTTAAGCAAAGGATTAATTAAGTTTAGAACTTTGCTGTACCATTTTCTTTACTTTAATAGATAATAAAATGAAATTCGAAGATGCAATGATGGTGATCTATGAACAATTGACATTTTAATTGTTATTGAAATTGTTATTATTATTACTGGTATTGTGTTATCCCTATAAACTTATATTATGCAAAAGAAATATTGTCATTTGTGCCGCAATGCTCGCTTAAAACATTGTTCGTCAAACCTATGATACTCATTTGGTTGTACTATAAAATATGTAATGTTCTTGCATGTGTATCTATATATATAATTGTATTGCATAATTCCATCTTATTTGCCTTAAATTGCTCGTTTTTCTTATTGTTTCGAATTATTGTCTAGTCTTGTACATGTATAATCAGGTCTTGTATATGACATGTTGTTTAGTAGCCCTGGGCTTGCATGCAGTTCTCAATAATAAATAAAGGATTTACTTGATGGAGGCGTGACTTTGGTTTTAATGTCTACAGCAATCACGACAAAAAGTAAAGAATTTAAAGTTATACACAAATATGATATTTTGTATTTTCTTTTCAGATACTAGGTTGAATGTTTTAAATGTGGTACATGGTTCAATTTTCACAGTAGATCGAGGCCAAATTTCACTAGGTAGGAGACTGGGATCATATTTAGCACTTGGTACGAAGTACGACGCGAGAATTTGCCTTTTTGGGAGCAACTGCATTCCTGATTGCTGTTCACAGGTGAATTGTGGGACAAATCAAACGGTATTTAGTTCCAGCATGACGACAAAGAAGTAAATAAGGGGAGAGAGTGTATTAGAATTAGTTATATGCAAAGATTATTATTAAGTTGGTCTTTAAATACATATGTTTGATTCATCAACGACTGCAACATGGTAAATTTAAACGCATATGCAAAATATCGTAGTAAATCAATTTTTCATTCTAAACACGTGTTAACTTTACTATATATGTTGATTTAGTACCAAATTTTATAGGAAAAATAATTTGCTATAAAAATAGCCACCTAGAATGGTTCTGGACCTCAGTATTTCGATAGTAAACTAAAAAATGTCCAAAAAATGAAACTCCTTCTTGCCGACAATGCAAAACCTTTTTCACAAAGACTCCTTGTTAGTGTTAATTTAAACAGGTTGCAACACCTTTTTACTGTTTTGTGCAACACTATATTGATGCATACGAAAACACATTAAAACGTTATAATTTCTTGTAGAGCGAAATGGGCACAGAATAAATAAATTATATATTGATAAAAACTTTATTTCAATATTAGTCCAGAAAATGTACACATATTTTCTGATTTATGTTATAAACTTCTGTCGTAGATCCTAATATTGCGAAGAGTGGAAGTTGTATCCTATAGAAATGTAAAGTGTCATTGGTATCTTTTTACATGATAAATTTCGATGTGCATCATTGATGACTTATAGTTGCATTTTTTCATATGGAACATTTTAAACATTTTTCCTGAAAATTTTAACGTCGGATGGAACAGTTTACTGTTTACCGATTTCCGGACGAACTGTTTCATGCGGCGTCATTTCAAATCTTACCTATGCAGAAAATTTAGTAATAGGCAAGATGTTTTAATGTTTTATACATTAAGTGCAATGTAAATTCATGCCCTGTTCCAGGAAATAGCAAAACTATTGTTCCTTGATGATGGAAATGACGTCTGGCCTCGGACAACAGTTCACAAGTCATTTCCATCACCCCGGGATAATATATTTTGCTGATTCCTTCAAATGAAATAACTGTATATTGTTAGACGATGTAATTTACAATTCAATCCAACATCAAACGAAAATGAAAGCAAAAGAAAGTGACTATGTTTGTGATCAGAAAATACTCGAATATTCATAATAAAACTCAAAATTATCCCAAAAAAAAATCAATTTGACATCAACTGCAAAAGTATTATTGTGACTGCATGTAAAAAGTATGTGATTTTTCTTAGGAAAAAAAAAGGAATCCCTCTAACATCGCGAACAAATAGAAAATTGCAGGGATAGCATTTCAATAATTCAGTATGCACAGTAAAACATGATGGTCAACAAATTTTCACGTTGTAATCAAATGAAAGATTAAAGCGAAATAGCGCCCATAAAGTTAACTTACTAAGGGACCGACCATTTAACCTTAACGGGGGGGTTATGGTTTTTTTTCCGGACAGAAAATTGCACGTGTATCAACAAAATATTTTTTTTCAAAATTAACATTATTTTTTTGGGCAGAAAGCCTCCATCAGAAAAATTTTTTTCATCATTTTGGCAGCCAAAATATTTTTTTCACATAAGATCAGATCCAAAATATTTTTTTAGAAAAAAAAACATAACCCCCCCTTTCAAGTTAAATGGTCGGTCCCTAAGTAATTTGACTAACTTTTAAGTCAAAAGGGCCAAAGTATTATGACTCCATATTATGCCCAACTAGGCTTGGTGGTCACAATCCTATAAAGATTGATAACAATTGGATCAAATATGTAGAAGACTAAATTTGACCGATTGTAAGTGAAAAGGGGCAATAACTCTATCTATATAATAAAATGGTCGAACAGTGTAAAGCAAGCAAACTTTGTCTGCCAATAGACATATTACTATTACAACTTTTTGACACTATGGTAGCACCTATATTATTGTATGGTGCAGAAGTTTGGGGTAACTAAAATATGATATTGTAAAGTCTTTGCATTTAGAATTTTGTAAGTATATATTGAAAGCTAAAAAAAATGTACTCCAATTTGTATTGTTTATGCAGTTAACTTGGTAGAATTCCTATGTCAGTAAAACTGTATGTATAAAAGCCATAATGATTGTTTTTTGGCAACGAATTATAAATTGCAAAAAAAAGAGAAACAAATCTCCCATTTTGTATGATATACAATATAAGCTTGATGCAAGAAATGTGTATCATTGCAAATTGTTGTCATGTATAAGAAATAATTTGTTTGAAATTGTTGGGTGGATGAAACTTTATTAGCTTGTATTAATCTGTCAAAAATTGTAAAACAGTTTTTTCATAATAAATTTGTTGAATATACTTGGAAAACACAAATAGTGTACAATGTATTATAGAATTTTAAAGTTTGAATTTGAGTTTGAGAACTTCCACCAGATTTATTAAATACATGTAGTCTGTAGTAGTCATAAATTGCCAATTGAAATAGGTGACGGGCTTTAAACTTATATGTGTTCACCTTTGAAATAAATACTGCAAACGTTGGCAGAATATTTCTCCTTTCAGAACATATAACTTATCACTCGTTCCGTTAGGAACAATATTTTTTTATCTGCTTTAAAGATTTTCTACATTAATTAATCCTTTGGAACAATAACTATAGTGACATTGCTGATTTTTAGCAAATCTAGCTGGTTTATTTATCCTTTCTTCAACATAGTTGTTCCAAAAAGGTGTCGCCAATTTGTCAAAAAGGTCTTTCTTTAACCCAAAAAAGTTGTCACATTACGCAAAAATTGCTGCCAAAAAGATTCTCATTTCGAAATTATAAATCATCCTATTTTTAGCTTTATCGCGGTTGTTAACATTTTTAGCAGAATTGTCTAGAAAGGGGTATATTTTTAAACCCTGCTGCGCGTCGCCTGTAAACTGCATTTTTGACCGTCAAATCTACGATTGACGCCCTCGGATATTAAAATAATGTACAGTTATTGCTTAAGTAAGAAGTTAAATATTATTTAATGTGAGTACTATAAAATGTATGACGTGTTTATACAAAGTGCATATAAAGGCTGAAACATTGGCTTTTCATGCAATTCAAAAGACATCCTTGTTTCATGTATGGACGTAACATTAAAACACCAGCTACACATAATCAACCACATGTTTATAAAAGAATGAAAATTGAGCAAATATTACAGCGAAACACAACACTGAAGTTCATGGCAATTAAACATAAAAGAACTGACAAAAAGTTTTTGTATGTTTTTATTCACCCTTTTCTTTGCGAATGAATGAACGATGATTAGGCATTCGTGTAACAAACAAAACATTTTAAACCTTCAAAACGCTGTCATGTTTAAAACATTTTAGTCAGAGATTTTATAAAGAGCTTTTTGGTTATTGCATTTCCTGTTATCGTGTTTTACTAATTTCACAGTGATTTTTACATTTGTCTGTTGGCCTTCTCAATTAAAACAAAATAGAATTCCTTACCCGCAAAATATTGATTTTTTTCTTCTATATATTTGAAGATTAAATAAGTTTTATATATAGTAAGAATTATATATCACATGATATCTTTCTAGTCAAAGATGTACAATTCTTTTCCATTTTAACCTATGTTTCCTTCAATTTATTTCCGCGTTCTACGTAAATCCGTCCTGAAATTGTCGTGTGCTATTTGTACTTCATAATTTTTGTTCCAAATAGGATAAAGTATTATAGAATATTTGGTCCAAAGGAAAAATGTTTTAGTTTTTGTCACTAACGGAATAAACGTTATATAACAATTGTTCCAAAAGGAAGAAATATTATGCCAATGTTTATAATATTTGTTCCAAAGGAAGCTTTTTTATGAGGAACAAATATACGTTGACAAAATGCTTCTTAAATTCGTGTACCTGTGACAGTAATGTTTTGTCGATAATAGTCTGATAAATCCCATCAATCACTTATCAGTTAATTAAGAAATAAAACATGGCCGCCATACTATATTGTCATTATAACATGGGCTTGAGTTGTTTTTGCAAATATTTTATCCCGAGCGTTAGCGAGGGGTAAAATATGCAAAAACAACGAAAGCCCATGCTATAATGACAATATAGTATTTGGCGGGTATGATTTATTTCTATTCTAATATAGAAATTTCCCCCATTTTATATCCGAAGCGAGCAGAGACTATCTTATGGTTCCGTAACATTTTGATCTTGATAAACAAACTCGCTGACAAAAAACTTTCCACAAATACAATAAAAACTTACTTTTGTTTGATTTAATTGCTATTTTAACTGTAGAAAATGCCTCAAGTCCTCTTAATCTCAATTCAAACTTTCCAACAAACGCTGCTTACGAACCGGACATTACGATTTTATTTGTGACGTCACAAGTAGGAAAATTAAAGTTTGTCCCGAACATTGCCTTTTCAAGTAGAAAAAAATTCCATAATTAATTTCGGAAACAAATTTAATAAAAAATATTAAGTTGATGGTAGACTTTGACAGTAAAAATGAAAAAAAAGATTCCAAACATGCAACAGAAACTATGCATCTTTTGCGCATGTGCTAAGAGTGTTATATTGGTATTATAACATGACTCTATTTACAAAGCTAATACAGGAAGCCATATTAGAATTCAAGACACATTCTTATAAAGATCTATAAACAACCACAAATTAGAAAATAAGGAAGTTGCTGTATACTGAAAATTTCATAAAAACTCGGAAACTTGAATAAGCGATGTCAGCAGCGAAAGTTCTTCCTGGGAAGCAGTGGGGCTTGGCTAAACATAGAATTCAAAGATGTTATATAGACTGACATGTATTACTATGGTTTAAGTTATACTTTAACATAATAGATAATCTACGTTCCTTTGGTAATAATTTCTTATTCTCTTATGATGTGGCTGAAATATCTATTTCTTACACGATAAGATAATTTTTCGTATCCCTTAGTGATAACTTTAATGCTATCATTTCATTGGCATTTCATGCGATTAGATAACTTTTCAGTCGTATTTTCATTGGTTGTTCTAGAGGTCATCAGGTCAAACCAACGTCATGGCAATTCTGCTCATTGCACTATTTCGTCTGCATTATTTTTTATTCCATTGGCAAGAAGAAGAAATGAAAAAATGAGCTTAATTCGTTTGTACACACCTATTCATTCATTCTCCCGAAACAGTTGAATATATTTTGGCCACTTGAAATATGTATATGTTATCGGGCTCTTGACAGAAATATATAGTAAAATATCAACCGTGAACAAGAATATGAAGCAAAGGGGCGAGTGAGCGTAGCGAACGAGCCCCAAGCTTCATATTCTGGCGAGCGGGGTGATATTTTACAATACATCAGCTGTCAAAAGCCCGATAACCTTTTTATCATCCTTTATTTTGCATTTTAGATTTGTAATTATTGAACTGAATTTTCAAATTCTCCCAAAATTCGACATACATGCCATTCTCGTCTTTTCAGCAATTTTCAGCTTAAAAACATGTTTTGTAGTTTTTTATCATTTAATTGGCAAAGGTTTTGTAACTGGGTGAATAATTTGACCGAAATTCTCTAAATAATGTCGATTTTGAATTTTGCCGCAACCTTTGGTTGTTACGACATTCTATCGTTGCTTGGATCTTTTATGACGTCATAATGTGAAAACGTCAAAGCTCTGCAGGATATATGTTTCTACAATTTTTCTGACATCTACTTTATCTATTTGTGTAATCATGATTCTGTTCTGAATACCTAATCGAAAAGAGCAAATGTAATAGATGTTTATTGTTACAAATTTGATTTCGTTTGAAACCTTGATAAAAAGTTATTGCCTTTGAAACTTTGGGAGAATCCCTTGATATATCCAGGTCAACCTCTGATATATCCGGGTCAACCAGATACGGCTTTTGTTGAAAGGCTCTGCAGGCTGATATAACCATGGGGAAGGATGATAAATTATTTTATTGCTAAAAATAAGTTTAATTTCCTTCCTGTGTTCTGTGTTGATGTTATGATGTAATGTGTATTGGGATCATTGACGCGTGGAAATTGACATCAGAATCAGTTACCACAGAGACAGAGAAATTTACACCTACATTTAATTACAAATCATTCGTAACATTTTCACTCAACTGACAAGCAGAAATTAATTTTATTGCTGTATAGATGTTTCAAACAACCGAGCTTTCAACCAGGTTTGTCGCCAGCGAGGAATCATGTACCTGTCATTGCTATTGATTGTTGTGTACATCTGCGTATAATGCAACATAGTTCCAACATCTACAACACTTATCATTGTTTATAGTTTCTACGGGGAAAATTTATTGTTAGACTTTACATTCATGATAAGGATAAGTTTAAAGTACATAATAAATCTTCAATGTATTCACAAACACAACTAAATTCTCCCAACTTAACATAATTGGGAGAACACAACAGAATGGTTTACAGATGAATTTTATCATAAGAGGAATAGGTTTTACAACTCGTGATGCTTGTATATCGCTTGTTATCAAATCTCGCTATTTAATTACAACTTATAATTAACTCGCTGAAGCTCGTTAATTATTATTGTGTAATTAAATAGCTCGATTTGATAAAAAGCGATATACAAGCCTCACTCATAATGAAACATATAATTATACTGTATTAAACAATGACAAGATATTGAGTAAATGCACTTGAGACAAAATCTCTACAAATACATGGAAACCAAGCAATGGAACAAAACTTTTACCGTTCCTTATATTGAAGTCACCAAGAGGCCTTCAACAATGAACTTTGCTAATTACTCAAAATAAATTCAAGATAGCCCTTAGCACAGGTTTGAGCGGAATTGATGCCTAATCTGAATTGCAAAAACCAATAAAAGAGATCGTAAATTATAGTTATGAATTCAACTAACTAGTTGTGTTGAGAATTCAGGAACTTAAACATTTATTGAAATTTATACCTATTTATATTTTCAGTATATAAATGTATTATGGATAAATTTGACAAATTTATCTTTTTTCTTTCAAACCAAAGTAGCGATAAGTTGACAGCATCCTATTTGTTGACCACTAAAAACTTCACATGGGTATCACATGATCATATGTTATTTAGAAAACCAAATTGGAGACTGAAAGAGTTCTAACCCAAGACAACTTATCAAAAATGTATATATTTAATAGAAAAAGACTTTTACTTTTACCTGAATTTAATTTGATTAAAAATCAAGAAAGCCGTAACTAGTACTCAAAATACAGATAAACGACGGGAGAAACTTACACATTTTCAGTTACATTCTGCAAAAAATTGGGTACCCCACATGCAAAACGCGATCAGAATAGATCTGTCTATAACACACAATTAATACAAGATGAATAACAACAATGGAAGCGTTGTTCCATTTGCTTAATCTTACCATGTATTTATAGGGATTTTGTCCCATGTACATTAACGCCATATCCCTTTATTTGTACAATTAATTTAGTTCGAGTCTTATAAAAAATATCAGACAGTTTTTTTTTTATTTCGGATATTTTATAGGTCTTAATTCATATCTACAAAAAATATAAAAATAAAAATGATATGTCACCGGTCATCTTTTTCTGTTATGCTTTGAAAATCAGGCCTATGTCAGTATTTTCCAGCAACATTACAAAGAAATATACGGAACCATTAGAACGTGCTTATTGTTTAGTTCTCATATGAAATAAATATCTGTTTAAAAAAATTTGGATATTTAAAAGAGATACACTTCAGCTATTAGTTGAGCTGAAAAAATCTATTTGTCACCGTTTGATTAAGAGATATTTTATGTCCTTTACAACATGGAACATATCTACCGTAAAAGGGGGATAATTCGCTGGAAAGTGAACGATATCAATGTATCAATTTATTATGATGTTACATTGAAAGGGCTAAGAAAAGAACATTCCGGCTTTAGAGAATGCAGACCTTAGATCAAATAAATCAGCTGTCCAAAAGTATTAGTCGGCGTTGAAATTTTCCAGTCTCGTACGGATTCTCAGATGTTTTACGCTAATGCAAGGGTCACTTGTGATAAATAAATGTAATGGTCTAAAATAGATGTCAGCAGCGAAAGTTCTTCCTGGGAAGCAGTGGGGCATGGCTAAACATATATATTGTCGTAAAAAGGATATATAGACAGTCGCAAATAGAGTATTTTCATTATTTACGTATCCGATATGTACACGTATCAACGTGTCCATACCATTACTTTGGTATAAATTTAATAATAGATTTAATAATATACATGTAAAAGATTTATTTGAGATTTGTCATTATATAATTGTATACAATTATGGTCTTTTGCAGAGGTCATTAGGTCTATTTAAACTCATATTGACCAATACAAAAGACCCGTCATTGCTTTATCACACAATAATCAGGATATATGTAAATTGGTAGGGTTTAGTGTTCGATGGTTTTTCAAGATGGCATAACTTGTGTGTTCAGTACTCCCGACTCTACATACAGAAAAATTAGCTATCAGCACATAATATGAGATCAATCACATTTTTCATTTATTTATATTGATTTATATTGTAAAGTAAGTGACTCGATTTTTCAACACACCTGATCTATAAACTGGAAAATTAATGTTATTTCACTACTTACAATTTTAACTTAGTTTTGATATATTAAATTAATGGCATAATGAGGATTACAATAGTTATTCATTTTTACTAAAACAGAAATGATTATAAGAATGAAATAAAACCATTTATGAAAACACCTGGCGTGACTTTGTCCGAAATTACTGTGATAAATAAACGAGCCTCAGAAATCGAGATAAAAATTGTAGAACTACTAGTTTGGTTTGGTTTACCGAACATCATGATAGAACGGCATTTCTGAGTGGCCGAAAGTCGCATGAGAATCGGTGACGTCATCGGTCAGTATCGATATCAAAATTGATAGAACATCAGGTGATAGCATTTAAACCATGGAATTTCCAATTAAAATTCTTATGTAATAGATAATATAATTTTATATTTTGCAAGATGTGATCGAGGCTCAAAATATTGGTCAAATATTACAAGGTGTGTTCGAACTGAGATATCACAGGGTTGGGACATAAGTGCGGTCTGTTTGAATGATTTGCCGTTTGCAATGTTTTAAACTTTAGTATCTACTTCATTTGTAGATTCTACTTGGAAAAAATTGTAGGACGGTTTGCAAAGCTGAAACAGCTATCTACATCTGAAGTTGGGTGTTATCCAACCAGAATAAGTGTTTGACATAAAAGGAGGCCTTTAACCTTAAGGAAAACGGTTATTCTTTGACATATTTATTATATTTGACCTTCACACTTTTTTGCGTGACTAATTTATACTAAAGCCCATCTTTTTCACTACTAGTTTCTACGAACTCGTGTGTACTTCTAGAGAAATTGACGATGATGGGATTTTATTATAAAAATATCCACATATTTCTTACTTAATTAACCCTTTCACTGCCACGAGAAATTTGTGCAAATTTTGCTTCAGTGCCAAGCATTGTTTTGCTTGTTTTGTCAATAGAACACAGAAACGTTGTATTACGATGACGTTAACAATGATACATGTATAGCGTCATCAGTACATGGGTAACCAGTAAAGTTTATAGAAAAGAGTTAAATAATTGTTACCAAGAAGAGCAGTTTAGAGTAGAGAGCGAACTGCGTACCAAGTCAGAAAACGAACCTAAAAACTTGAAAATTTTAAATCGTTTTAATAAAAAAGAAAGCAGTACAAAATTAACTTTTGATCATTTATATGATCATTTCAAAAGTTTAAATAAAAACTGTGATGCTGCCGATATAAATTATGAATTTGCTGATATTGAAAATAATAGCGAAATTTTAAATGGTGACATAACAGAAGATGAAATAAGACATGCTATTAAAGAATTAAAGAACGGAAAAGCGCCTGGTTGTGATGAAATTTTGAATGAGTATATTAAATCAACAAAAGATTTATTTATGCCTTTATATTTAAGACTTTTTAATCTTATTTTAGAATCTGGTATCATTCCTGAAATATGGGTTTCTGGAATTGTTGTTCCAATATATAAAAATAAAGGTGATCCTAGAAATGTGGATTCATATCGAGGAATAACTGCTCTCTTCTATAGGAAAATTATTCACTTCGATTCTAAATAACAGGCTTTCAAAGTTTGCAGAGCTTTTCGAAATTCCAAAGCTGGGTTTAGAAAAGGATTCTCTACCTTGGATAATATTTTTTGTCTTCACGTGTTGATAGAAATGTTTTTTTTCATTTGGTTGTAAATTGTATTGCACATTTGTTGATCTTCGGAAAGCATTTGAAACTGTTTGGAGAGTAGGAGTGTGGCATAAATTAGTTAAGAGTAAGATATCAGGTAGAATTCTCAAGGCGATTTATAATACAAGGATATTAAATCGTGTATTAAACTCGGAGATGAAGTATCAGGATTCTTTGCAAGTGAAATTGATGTGCGTCAAGGGGAAAATTTGTCGCCTTTATTTTTTTCGATCTTTTTATCAGATATTGAAGACTTTTTCATTGAAAATAATATATCAGGTCTGAGTAATATTACATCTTTATGTCAAAACAATCTGAAAATATGGTAAGCGTGCATGGATTATACGGCAAAATTATTTGGTCGCACTTGTACATCCAAAGTACGCATATTGTACTGACGCCACTGACGTTATTTTCATGTTGGTTGCTAGACATCATAAAAAACAACATCGGCCTAAAATCGGCCTACTGGCACTCAACATAGTATTTACTGATCGGCCCAAAATCGGCCCATGGCACAGAAAACGTTAATATATTGAAATGATTGCAACATGTCTGATCCTTTATTTCTAACTATTTAATGTTGCTTTTATATTGTGCAAAAGAACAATGATTGGTGCTGTATTTAACCCCTTGAGTGTCAAGATTTTTTACGTATATTCCTTTGATCCAGATTCAACTCAGTCTTGGGTAGACCTTTTTGAACATGAGCTTGAACAAGCTATATCAGAGAGCAAAGAAGTAATTTTGATGGGGGATTTTAATATTGGTTTTATAAAAAATGACAACAAAAAATGGAGAAATCTAGTTGATGAATTTAACCTTACACAAATGATAAATAGTCCCACACGTGTATGTGAAACGCCAGAGACTCTTATTGATCATATTTATACTAACCCTGAAAAAATAGCCAGATCCCATGTTCCTAAATACTCAATCAGTGATCATTACCCTATATATATAAACTGTAAAGTTAATATCAAAGAAAAAAGAGGTAGTCACATGGAAATAAAATACAGATGTTTGAAGAGGCCTTTCTGTCTGATTTGTCACAAACCCCGTTTCATACGGTTGAAATGGAAAGTGATATCAATACTGCTTTAAATAACTGGTATGAACTCTTCACACAAGTTATTAACAAACATGCACCAATAAGAATTAAAAGAGTTAAATCTTATAAGCAAACAGAATGGTTCAGCGAAGAAATTCAATCTGCGATTCGTTGCAGAAATATGTACCATTCTTTAAAGGAGTGGAATAATTTTAAGAAGTGGCGGAATAAGACAAGTTCCTTAATAAACAATGCAAAAAAAGACTTTTATCAAAATGCGATATCTAATGTTAAAAATATCAAAGAACTTTGGAATAGTATCAAGGATTTAAATCCTAAGTTAGAAAACTTGTTCCCAATTAAAATGGAACATGAAAACATTGATTTTCACAAGCCCCAAGATATTGTTAATATTATAAATAACTACTTCATTTCCGTCACCGAGAAACTCGTTGGAGACGATGTTTCCTCTACGGATTTTACTTTGCTTGAAAACTGTAATAGGAAATTATTAACTGATAATGAAAGTTTTGGGATAAAACTTATTTCTATTGCCGATGTATGCAAGCAATTAGAACATTTAAATATAAATAAATCAGCAGGTCCGGATGAAATTGGCCCTAGAATGTTGAAATTAAGTGTGGAAATAATTACACCTTCATTAACTTTCCTTATGAATAAAATTAAAGATAGTTGTTGCTTTCCAGACACATTAAAATGCTAGTGTGTCCCCCATATATAGGGGGTGCAAAGGATATTCCTTCAAATTATCGCCCAATTTCTGTTTTATGTACCATTTCTAAAATATTTGAAACTTATTTGTTCCCAGCTATATGAGTTCTTAAATTGTAACAAATTATTGCATATAGCACAATCAGGTTTTCGGCCTGGTTATTCATGCCAGACTGCTCTAACAAAATTATTAGATGAATGGTTAAAACATCTTGATGATCAAGAAATAGTTGGTAATGTGTTTATAGATTTCAGTAAAGCTTTCGATCTTGTTAATCATGTCATATTATTTGATAAACTTAAACATTATAACGTCGGGGAGAAGGCATTAGAGTGGTTACAGTCATATTAAAGTCAAAGACAACAAGAAGTCCATTTTGGTAATATTAAATCTAAAAGATATGGTGTTCCTCAGGTATCAGTTCTGGGACCTCTTTTATTTATAGTTTATATTAATGACTTGCTGACTTATGTTGAAAAATCTTATTTGGATTTATATGCAGATGATTCTATGCTACACTGTCACGATAAAAACATTGAGTGTATAAATGATACTCTACAAAATGATATTAAGAATATTGAAAAATGGTGCCAGCATAATAGCATGAAAATCAATGCACAAAAAACTAAATGTATGACTCTAGGCTCGAAACAGAAACTGACCAGGTTTCCAGAGTTAAATATTCAAATAAATGAGAACTTTCTTAAGAATGATAATTCATTCAAATTGCTTGGTGTATACGTAGATGAAAATGTAAGCTGAGGGGATACGGGTTCATATTCCCTGTCTGCGTTCTATATCGGGCACAGATAGGGAATATGGACTCGTATCCCCTGTGAAGCCCGAATAACTTTTATATTCTGCTAGCAGAATATAAAATTTGTTCGGGCTTCACAGGGGATACGGGTTCATATTCCCTATCTGTGCCTTATATTCCCATTCGCCTGACGGCTCAGGGGATATAAAACACAGACAGGGAATATGAACCCGTATCCCCTGTGACGATTCCCGAATAGCATATAATATCTACAAATGAAGAAGTTCAAAATTATCACTTAAGATCTAAGACTTCGAAAAATGACTTGTTTTTGCCTAGATCAAATACCAATTTTTATAAAAGATCTTTCAATTACTTGAAGCAGTCAAGTTATGGAATAATTTACCATTTAGCATTAAAAACTGTAAAAATCTGGAATCAAATAAATCATCTTGTTTTTCTTATTTTTGGAGACTGGAGACTCTTCATTAGTCAAATGAGGTTTATTGAATTAATATTGTTATAATATATATATATGAAATTAATATGTAGCCCATTATTGTATTATTGTATTTTATATTTGCATTGTTGATTTATATTTATAAGAGGGCCGTGGTGGTCCGTAGGTGATCGGCTACAAGGCTAAATTCCCCGCCCTTGACGATTTCACCCTACTTTTCCAGTGGCAGTCAGAATTTCCCGTCCCATGGCCATTTCCATACCCCAAAGTGATTATTTATCAACAAACTTGTTCTCGTCTTGATATAGCTGAAATATTGCTGAGTAGACGTTAAACAATATTCAATCAATCAATCAATCATTTTGAAAGCACTGCATGTCCATATAGTATTTTTGGGGTGACCACAAGGTCCATAAACTGCTATTTGGCCCGATTTGACATATATTATACTTGATATATTTGATATATTATACTTTAATTGTAGAAATGTGTACCAGATTCATTCTTTTTTCCTTCTATTATTTCACCCAGAGTTATTCAAGGTTAAAATATTAACTTAAAATGGATTAAATAAATTACTTGTGATAATTCATTCAAAATGCTACAGACTGTAGAATTTATTTTTGTTAATTAAAATTAAACGATCTGAAATAGCTCATTACGAAGGAGAAAAAATAACTGTGACGTTTTAATATATTATATGGACTGGGCTGCCGGTCCATATACTGTTATATGGACCGGCAGCGTTAACAAAGCCAAATAGGACATATATAATAGTAAGGTAAAATATACGCGAATAATGAAATACTGAAAAATTATTTTAAAAAAAAGTAAAAATATATATAATAAATAAATAAATATAAATATAAAAATATATAAAATCTTCTAGCATAAGTCTCGCTCCCAGCAAATTAATAGTAAAAGTAAAAGTATTTCTAATACAAAATGTAGAAAGGTACTCCTCAATTACCTACGGTAGAAGAAATATATTCGTATCTGATCAGTGTTTGCCCGGGAGTCTTGTGATTGGCTTAAATCCAAAATTGTGTCAATTTGATATCATTGGGAGTTAGCCAAAATATAATGAAATATATTAGTTATGTTAGCTTCCTTCACTTCCTTGGTAGTTTGGATAGCCAATCAAAATAACTCAGGTATTTGGATAGTTTTAAGCACACAGTACGATAGTATGTTTTACTCTATCAACAAACTTTTTTTTCATAAAGTTATTTTATTTGATTATAGATATAGAATTGAAACAATTAACTTACTGTTTTTATTCAAGTTGTCGGAGTATTGACTGCTATCGTTATAGCGTTAAAAGAAGTTAGTTGTACAAATGTTGTGATCTTTTTTATTGGAATCAATCTAAGCGTAAAAAGTAGAATTGATAACAATTCAGTAGATATTTTTTATGTTAAATGTAATTAAAAAAACGGTTTGCTTAATTATCCTTTATTCTATGTTAATTCATAAAGTGTATAGCGGACAGCTATGTATAAAATAATTGAAATTTATATAACTAGCACATAAATATCTTGCATTTTGATTAGTTTTTGCATAAAATAAATGAAATGAATACTAAGGGTTACAAATAAAGCCAGTTTATACTCAAGTTAAATCTTTTATCTAAAAAATATGCAGATTATTTGTAGAAAAAGACATTGTCAACTTTTTTAAGGGTTTACTTTCTAAACAAATTACAGAAATAACAGTTTATATAAAAGAATATCATCATAGATACTTCTTACGAGCGATTTTTTAATTCACATAATCAAGGATTTACAAGGACATAACCATAACAAAATTCCGGTCTTTTACATATTCAAAACATTTCAACCGTCAACAAAATAGTAGATAGAATTGTGATAGCTCTGTGTACTTTGTTTTTATTACGACATACTGACACGTAGATAAGTTTAGGCTATGTGAATGGTGATTAAAAAATTATTTCCTATCTTCAAAAATGCTTAAATACTTCTTTTTTCAGTATTTTAGGTAACTTAAACGCTTAACTTTAAAGTTTTAAAGAGCTTACCTTTCAGATATTGTATTCCAGTAAGGACATAATGAAAATTTTCACCTGTGTATGGCCTAAAATTAGATATTCGTAAAAATATCGCGCAACGAGATATAGACGAAAATTCGGTAGAAAAGGGTGATGAATTGCAAAAACCTTGAACGGCTGCAAATTAACGCAAAACGTGTTGAAATGATTTGCAGTACGGCGCTTTGACTTCACACTAATACCAAAGAAAATAGAAAAATACAAAACACACAATTGTCGAGCACCTAAGTGCCCTGAAAAATTTATTTATTTTAGAATCTAAAAATGCGTCTCATGCACCAGGTAATAATTTTTTTCTATGGAAAGTGACAAATCATTTAAATTTGTTCACAAAAATCATTGTTGCAGTAGATACCACCACTATAAACAAACCATTTTATCTAGTAAATACTGTAACAGATAAAACTGTATAGTTTGGTTTATGTACAGGTTAATGTGCGATAAGATAATGGAAAATGATATATGTTTTTTTTTTTTTCAAAATAATGATTTGGAGTATTATTTTACTACACATGTTCTGAGTGCACCCTGGCATGACATAGGAACAAAACGTAAAAGATCTACATATGAGTATTATGCAAAAATTTAGGCTATTATGAGTATTATGATATATTATGAGTATTATGAGTATTATGATATATACATTGTATATAAATAATAAGTATGTCTTATTTAATAAGAAATGTATGTTTGTATTGTTATTGAAGACCGTGTACTAAGAGGAACAACTGTAATGTATTGAGAGAATTCATCGTGGTAAATGAAAGAAAATCATTCATTCAACATAATCGTCTCGATGTCAGCTTGAAATATCTTTGCGTTTGGTTATTTATGCGTGTGTTTTATTTCCCACCGAGATGGTTCTTCTGTTCTGCTCAATCTTATAAGATATCTGTCGCTTACTAATAGTAAATGCGAACACTACTCAGTTATTTCACCTGTGATTGAAATAGCAAATCAAAGTAATATAAATGATTACCCATCGCATTTAGGTCACTGAAAATTATGAATGGACACCTAAAGATGAGCCTGTGCACTCCGTCAGAAATCAAAGACATCATTTTAATCAACATCTTTAAACTATTTCCACTTTTAAATCCCAAACCTGAATATAGTTCCATAAATTTCAATTGTTTTCATTTTGAAACTATCGTGCATCGCGAATTACATAAAATGCACAAAGGACAGTTATTTACGTAATCGCAGAATACGTATTGTGTATTCATGTGTGATAAACAGCCGTAGCTACAAGTTGGCTACAATTGAAGACACACCAAATTGATGTCAATGTCATAACCCCCCTACTTTCAGGACACATAACACAAGCAGATTAATACATAAATTAAACAAAACAGAAAACATTGGCGGATCCAGAAAGGGGGCTTTCGGGATTGGAACCCCTTTTTCTGAATTTTTTCCTGCAACCCTTTTGAACTATCCTTCCCGAAGGCGGGATCCGAGAAGGGACATCGGTTTACTGACAGTAATCAAGTAATCATAACTTTTTTGCACATGTAATCAGTAATTTCTTATTGATCATTAAAAAAGTCATCAATGCATTATTTCAGTATTGTAAGCGTGGTGCGTTTGATTTTGCTATTTGGTTGGTGTATTTATATTTTGAGAGTGTAGCTTTTTGCCTACTATAATCCCTCAGTCTCTAATTTAATTTGTGTTAAGAATTGAATGCATTATTTTTAAGTTTCATTGGGATATGAAAGTGTTGACCAAAGCACATTTTTAATGAAGCGCGTTAGCGCTTCATGTTGAAAATGTGCGCCCGGTCAACACTTTCATAGTCCCTATGAAACTTCAAAATAATGCATTCAATTCTTATAATTAAATTTTAACCGAAATATAAAAAAGACAATTTATTTACAGGAAAGCACATCATGTACATTGGGATTCTATTTTTACAAATTAATCCGCCACGTGAACATGTGGTCAGATGTGTTTCATGGGAAATGAAACTTCACATTGATACGCCACGTGATCGGTGTTCACCTATCAAATTGACTGAATGCAAATGAATATGCATGAAATGTAATTATATATCTGTAAAGTAAAGTAAGAGAGAACCAAAACATTAGTCAAAAGCAGAATCATCCAAAGAAATAAAACATTGGAAACAATAGGCAACAAAGACATACATTAGTATGTAACAGAAAAGAAAAGGCCCACACATACAGATGAACAACACGGACTAAATTAAAATCATGGTTGGGATAAGATGCACCAGCAGAATAAGCATCTCTTGTTTCTCATAAGACACTCACTGTGATGAAGATGTCAATGCCGGTATGGAAGCAAGAAAAACAAAACAATTTAAGCTTTAAAAGGGAAAGATTTGTTGATATCTGGGAATCAGATATCCCATAGCGGTCCACAAAATCGTGACGTCGACCGTAAACCTTCTGTAGTGATGTACCCTTTTTTAAATTGGCTATTTTTGAGCAACCAAGCTTTTTCGAATACTGCTGTCAAGAAAGGGAAGATTACTATTGGAAAAGTGCAGTAAACGTGTTTGTCATACAGCCTAGTCAAATGTCTTCCTCTGCTATCAGTTTGAAGATGAAAGTCTAGATATGAGACCGATTTGGAAGTTTCTGCAGAATCCTTAATTTTTTGGGTAGATAAGATGAAGAAAATTACCAAAGCGAACGTTGTTTAATGACAGAATATCATCTATATAACGCAAGCTGAAATTAAAGGATTCGGCTAGTTATCTTATCTTTTTTGAAGAAGCATTTCGATGAATTCAGCTGGATAAAATTGGAGAAACAGATCGACCAGAGGAGAATCACATATTGTGCCTTTGGAACCCCGATAGTCTGTTGAAAAACAATTCCTCCAAAGTTTCAAATATATGGTCGACCAGAAACTCTAACATTTTAATCTCTTTTTTTCCTCTGTATATTTCCATGAGAAACTCCAACATTTTAATTACTTCTTCTTCTGAATATTTCGTCTACCATTCAGAGTCGTATTTCACAAATAGAAAAATATGAAAGGATATGTAGTGAATGTACATGTGACAAAAACCAAAACGATACATAGAAAACTCCAGTTTATCAAGGACAGGGCTTTAATTCCTGTGCTTGTTCTTTAAAAATGTAGTTTTATCTCTCTTCACAAACATGTATGACCCTGCCTCTGCATTTTGTTAGTGCCGGTACTAAGTCCGGCTAAACCTAGTTCCTATCGTCGTTTACGTTTATGTTTTTTTTCTCTTGCGGTTTCTTTGTTTGTTGTGGCATGTGATATATGTGATTTTCTGCCAATGTAGATGTTTCCTATCTTCACTTGTTTAAAAAGATATTGATTCTTTCAGCTTAGATTTCAGTTGTTCCTGAGGAATGGTAGTATAAAGTTATCAAACGTGAATAGAAATACGCTTTTGTTTCTTGTCAAATTGTTAGGCATTTTAGATAGATATTTTCAAACCAAAAAAATCAAACCAAACAAAAAAAATCTTTTAATTTTGCCGTTTAAGTTATTTCTTTTTTCTTTTGTGTTATATTATGTAGTAGTAAAATGAATTAAGATAATAAATGTCTTATAAGAAGCAGGAGATGCTTACTCTACTGGTGCACCTGATATCACCCATGGTTTTTTTTTATTGGGTCTTGTATATATCTGTGTCTTTATTTTCTTTCCTGTGCCGTGCTCATGTTTCTTTGTTTTTCCGACGTTGCCATTGTCCTTTGATTGTTTGTTTTAGACTGACGGTTCGGTTCTCGCTTACTTTAAGAATGTATTCTCTTGAGATTTAAATCTCGTTTAAATATCATTTATGAATAATTCTTAAAACTTGGCTTATGAGTGAAATTTTGTTTATCGATTGATATTATACGATAACCCTCCAAAATGGTGCCCAAAAATTGTGTACATACTACCAGTACTTTTCGAGAAATAAAAAAAAATAATTTTGACCAAAATTGACGATTGATCTCAGTCAGAAAGGTAAAGTAAGTGAGAACCGAACCGTCAGTCTAAAAAGAACAATCCAAGGACAATGGCAACGTCGGAAAAACAAAAAAACGAAGACATAACATGAGCATGACACAGAAAAGAAAATGAAGACACGCACATATACAAAAATGAACAACACGGACCCAATAAAAACCATGGGTGAGATCAGGTGCACCGGTAGAGTAAGCATCTCCTGCTTCTTATAAGACACCCGCCGTGTTGAACATGTCTACTCCGGTAGTAAAGTCAAATCCGGTAGAGGAAAAACAAACTTTACTGGCAAAGAGAAAGATCTGTTGTCATCTGGGAAACAGATATCTCATAGCGGTCCACAAGATCGTGATGTCGACCGTAAAACTTCTGTAGTGATGACCTCAAGTTATGGGCAACATACCCTTGCTTAAGTAGCCTATTTGTAAGCAACCGAGCTCTATCAAGGTAGTCACTGTATCGACCACAGGCCCTTGAGTAGCGAATGAGTTGGGAGATGTAAACTCCGTATGCTGGTGCTTTTGGAATGTTGCTACAAAGAAAGGGAAAGTTGACTATTGGAAAAGTGAAGTCATCACGTTTGTCATATAGCCTAGTTTGTAGTGTACCTCTTTTGTCAATTTCAAGATGAAGGTCAAGGAACGAGGCTGATGTGGAAGTATCTGTAGTATCTTTAATTTCTAGCTCTTTTGGATAGATAAGATGAAGAATTTAGTCTATTTTGAGGTATTTGTAATAAAATTCAATTTTTGAAGATAGGTATGCACGTTATTCATAAAGTTTTGTTTCTTATTTCTTAAATACATAATTTTCTAAATATTGAAAACAAAAATGGTGAGTATTGACTATCTAGTTCATTGAAATTTTTTTAAAATCTTTTTTACGATGTCTTGAACTTGACGAAAACAACAACATTTGCTTAAAAAATTCTTACTTCATTTCGAACCTATGCATTTTGTTATTTATATTTTTTCAGATTAACAAGATGTAACAATCTGGAAACTTTGACAAAAAACTTTATGATAGAAATCAATATCTTTTTCCGAAAATGAACTCAAAATAGGTCAAAAATGATGAAATTTGAAAAAAACTACAAAAAGGGATTTTCAAATGGTGGTTCCACAATAAGATAGGTACGGACTTTAGTTTTTTTTTTCAAAATCTTTTTTCAAGGTCTTTGGATGTTAAAAGTATAGGTTTGGGGAAAAACTTCATACAGAAAAAAATTGGACTCCTAGGGAGAATACATCCTTAATTAAAAATAATATCAACTAAAGTCGATTGTATCTGCTTTACAACAAGTACAATTCATAGCCATTTCTGAGTGTATGTAGTTCGTATATATCAATATAATTTACCACTATATATGTATACCACTAAATAATTCAAACTAATATTGGAAAGTTTTTGTCATTGGTCGCAGAAAAATAAACAAACTCCGTTTTTGTTGTTGTATAAATATCAGTGATATATAAATTACATATCATAATAAATCAAGGAAAGTTTAACACTAAAGTTAATGATAAAGGGATGATTTCTCTTTCCCTGTTGTTAATTTTCCCCATCTCGACGGCGATGTTTCGTTAGCCCCTTCTTACGGGGTCTACATGTCACAACTAGTTCGATATGCACGAGTATGTAGTGATGTTTCTGACTTCAACGACCTAAATCTTTGTCTAACTGAAAAACTTCTCCATCAAGGGTTTAGATATCGTATATTGATAAAAACATTCTCTAAATTTTATTATTATAGATACATTGACTTATTAAGGAATTTTGGTTCTACATGCAGGGCTCTTATACAACAGGGCATTTCACATCCAAACTTCTATGGAAATATCATTTACAAAGCGCAAAAATTCAAAACTTATTAATCCGTTGAACAAACTTATTCATAAAGGATATAAATACAGCATTGTTGTTAAATCTTTACCTCTGGTTTTTGTTGGCAAAGATATTGATCAGCTCTTAAATGCTTAATACCGTAACTAAATGAATTTTTTTCATATTGGCAGTATTTGGCATTGGACAATATCATGTTCTTCTTTTATTATTGATGATGTTATACGAAATCTATTTAAAAGTATTTCAGTTGAAGTTTAATATGTAAGAAGGCTTGATATCATAGTCAACGGAAATTGTTTCCTTAGCTAGCTGTCAGTTGTCAGGACAGTACCCATGTGTATTGTCTTCATGTTTTATGTACTTCATTGTAAAGGTACTCGTCTTGATAAGTTGGGCTTTTCTCTGGCTTGATTTTTACTGGGAGTCTTTATGTATATTTTTTAGCCATTCACTACAAATAGAAGGAGGGTTTGGATCCAAGAAAACGAGTTTAACCCCACCGCATTCTTTGCGCTTGTCCCAAGTCAGGAATATGTTGGTCGTTTGCTTGTCCTTGTCTTTTTATAAGATTCAAATTTCTTGATATTCGGTTTATTGGATGTGATTTGTTTCCACTGATTTATTCACTTTTTTAACTTGTTGGGGGCCGTTTAGGGCTTGCTAAATGGTGTGAGGTTCCTCACTGTGTTGAAGACCGTACGGTGACCCCTAGATGCTTTGTTTTGGGTCGTTTTAACCTTTAGATAGGATGTTGTCTCCTTGACATTTACCCCATTTCCTTTCTTTTTCAGTTTTGGATTTTTTTTTATTGAAATTGGATTTGTAGACCAATGTATCTTAAAACACCGGTGCTAGGGGTCGTCTTGAACTTACTATAAGGTATGAGCAAAGCTCATTGTTAAAGGCCTCATGGTTACTTCAAGATGAAGAACAATAATAAAAGCGTTGTTCCTTTGCTTGTTTTTACCATGTAGTTGTAGAGACTTTGTCTCATGTGCATTTACGCAATATCCTTTCATTCATCATTTACTTTCCCGTGGTTGTTTACGTGTTGTGACTGTCTTCTATTAGTCTTTACATGTAGGTGGGGTAACGAATTACAGCGATTGTAAGAACACTTTGTCAGAAAATTTTAATGTATGTCAATAAACCCTCTTTCATGGATAATGGAGAGTATAAATAGTCCTGCTAGACAATTAGCAATGAACGCTGCTCAAACTGGTGGCAGGGGCCGTCTTTAACTTACAATGAGGTATGAGCAAATCTCATAGTTGAAGGTCTCATGTTGACCTCAAGATGGAGTACAACAATAAAAGCGTTGTTACATTGCTTTCAAATTGTTTTACCGTGTATTTGTATAGACTTGTCTCATATACATTTACTCTAAATCCTTTCATTGCTTATTGTATAGGTGTTTTAAATACAATTGTTTAAATGAGCCTTGAAATCAATTTAAAGCATTGCTTCTTAAAATAAGAACCGAAGTTACTGTAGATTTTCTCCATCTCGACAATTTATGTATCTTCAGTGAAGATCAAATCAAGACATTTGGAAATCCATGAACCGAAATATGTATATAAGCTGAAAGAGAACAAATTACCAATATGATCTATGAGGAAAACCCCAAATCAGCTAAGGAAAGAGTTAATTTTCCTAAATTCAGATATTGCCAATTTAAAGTAAAATCAGTTTTCGGTTTTCAAGCAAGTACTAAAGTTCATGCTACTGGGATTGGTGAATGCACCAGCAGAGGCATTAGCCCTGTGGTAATAATAACAAAATACCGAAGGTACTGTGAATTTATCTATGTAAAATTGAAAAAATGTTCAACAAAATATATCAAGTTTTGTTTTTGGCATGACTTAAGCATAATTCAGTAAAACATCAACTGACATAAATTCTGGTAAAACAGTGAAACTGGAATACATGTCATTTGAAATTAGAAAACATTTACGTGTACATGAAAATTCAAAATACCAGCTTTATAACTCTTTCAAAGGATTAATAGTAGGGTGCGCAAGGGACGATTTTTGCGTTTGGGTTAACGGAATCACACACACCTGCATCATATATTTTTGGAAAGAGGAGACCATCGAAATTACAACAAGATCGAAATTGGTGTGCATATGCAGAACCTAAATTCACAATAATCTCGGTATTATGTTATTTGTTACCACTGGGCCGATGTCACTGCTGGTGGACTGTTAGTCCCCGAGAGTATTCACCAACCCAGTAGCCAATACTTCGGTGCTGCCTCGAAAACCGCTTCTTAAAATTTTTAATTTTGGCTTTCCTATTTAGATCCTATTGGTAATTTGTTCTCTATCATCTTTTACGCATATTTCGGTTCATGGATTTCCAAATGTCTTGATTTGATCTGCACAGATGAGACATAAGTTGTCGAAATGCGCATATGCAGAACCTAAATTCACAGTAACTTTGGTATTTTGTTATTTATTTAAAATGAAGTTAAAGGTTATTTCCTACAATTTGGAAAAATCCCGCGAAACTGAAAGTTGGCTTCATTTTACCAACAAACCCCTCGCGAAATTTAAAAAATAATGTTAATTTTATACAGATACAAATATGTAGTTCATTGTTTTATTTTTAAGTCTCCCAAACGAAGTTTGGAGAGACTTATAGTTTTTGCTCCGTTTCTTATTTAGTCTCCCAAACGAAGTTTGGGGAGACTTATTGTTTTTACTCAATTCTTTTTATTATTTTTAAGTCTCCCAAACGAAGTTTGGAGAGACTTATAGTTTTTGCTCCGTTTCTTATTATTAAGTCTCCCAAACAAAGTTTGGGGAGACTTATTGTTTTACTACCGTTTCTTATTAAGTCCCCAAATGGAGTTTGGGGAGACTTATTGTTTTACTACCGTTTCTTATTATTATTATTAAGTCGCCCAAACGAAGTTTGGCGACTTATTGTTTTTGCCCCGTTTCTTATTATTATGTCGCCCCAGACGTAGTCGGGGCGACATATTGTTATTGTATTGTTTCTTCTTGTTATTCTTTGTTATTAAGTCGCCCAAACAAAGTTTGGCGACTTATTGTGTTTGCACCGTTTCTTATTATTATCATTATTATTATTCTTCCTCTTCTTCTTCTTGCCGTAATCTTGTCCAAC
>MJUU01052363.1:0-34841 GCA_002080025.1 Modiolus philippinarum
GGGATGTCGGTAACTGCAGTTACCGATATCACATTTACCCCAGTGAATGATTGAATCAAGTCATAATTGATTATGAAAATGTTCCCAGACCTGTCAAGTCTCACGCTTTCGGCGTGAGAGTCACGTATTCCAACACCAAATCACGCTCTCACGCTCATCCCTTTCAATGTCACGCTTTTTAAATTTTCAAGAAAAATAGATTTCAAGCAGACAAAAGGACATTTTCATTATAAGAAAAACCAGAAGTAAATGGCTGTTCTGCACATTCTTTCATCATACTGGTTCATTTTCTACTAAGTCCTCAAGTATTTCTTTTCAATGGAAATCACAGATATGAAAGCTAATTTTATATTTTCCACTTTTAATGAAAAATTGGTCTCAAATTCCTTGCTATTTCTATTTGAAATGCTCTCAGAATGCACCACTTTGCGTCTCCGAAAACAAAAAATCATGTGGCTATTCACCCATATGCCTTCCGTCTCACTCTTTGAACCCAAACCCCCTTGACAGCTCTGTGTTCCATAAAATGTCTTGGAAAAGTCAAACAATGATTTGCCTTGTTTAATGGACTATAAACGCCTCGGCTACGCCACGGGGTTTATAGTCCATAAAAACATGGCAAATCATTGTATGAAGAATTTTCATTGGTGGAGGGCTGGTACTTATCATCTTTCTTCTGTTCAGACGTTTTTCGGTAGTTAGACTTACTTTTAGACTTAAGTCATGTGACACATCCAAAAGTGAAAATGGCAGCAAGACGCCTTGGGAATCTTACAGTCAAAAATACAGTATTTTTCCTTTGTGACATGCAAGAAAGGTTTAAGACTGCAATAAAATACTTTACAGAAATCACAGAGGTTGCAAAAAGACTTGTGAGTTTTCTTAAAATGTTACCGGAGGCGGAGATCACCAACTGATCTGTCCCACTGATGGACAAGACCTTATTCCTGATGGGATATATGGTTCATGTACTCTCACACAGCGTATTTAGTCCACATAGGTTTACTCCATTAGACCTCCACTTACGTGGCACGTAGGGTCCTGTCCACGCGTACGCGTGATCAGACCAGGAAAACTCAAATTCTACAACAGCTACACAAGAAAATAAAAAGCATGATTTATTAGATTCTTACATGAATTTTATTTAATTTGATAACAAAGACACGACAGAAGTGTTGTTTGTGTATAGAAAATCCCATTAAATTTTGTGGAGCTGGATAGGTAAATCATGGATTTATAATACATAGATGAACAACGCAGGGCACTTCAAAGGTTCTATGTGTGTTGCCGAAAATATCTCAAGTATTTTCTAATCAATCCTAATTTGGAAGTCCTACAATATGGTCACTGCAGTTTTATTGATAAGAGATTGTGTTATCGGAAGTTTTTGTGTGATTTCGGAAACACTTTGATTAAGTTTTCAAATGTAATATTTCAGATCCGACAATTTTCGCATATTCAGATGCTTTAATAAGGAGTTTGAGGGATGACAACTTCATAACTAAATTGCATTGAAATAAACAGCATGTGAATTCGATGAAAAATATAGATACATAAAAGAAATATATATCTCGTATATAAATAATAATTTGCCGTCGTACACAAATATTGTAGATACAATAACATTACACGAAAAACATACAGCCACGAAAAAACTTGATACAAATATTTGATATTTACTATAATTTTCTCTCATGACAAAATTTCGAATTTTAGATTATTCGTGATTAAAAAAATATTTAAAATTTTGCTTCATTTCAACTTGGAAATCGTTCAACTTGTACCTGTATGCATTTCAAAATTAGGTTTAATAAATAATAATTGAAGAAAAGTAGACTTTTTGGAAATAAAACAAAACTTTTTAGGGTAGAAAAAAATAAATCCGTTCTGTAAATTTTGTAAACAACAAAGAAATCAAGGACGTAATATACATCATTGAAACTCGGAAATGAAATACATAACTTTAGAAAACGGACACCTTTTGCATTACCGTATGTACAAATGCATAAAACAGATTAATGTAAAGGAGAAATTATAATCCAAATTCATAATTTATAAATACTCAGAGACAAAATTATTATTTGGTTTTGTATATTTGTGGTTTTTTGTACAATTTATTTTTTTTTATTAAAAGGAGTCAGAGACATATACATTCATGTATCTATGTCTCTGGTTGAGTACACAAAGATGAATTCCCCGTTAAAATCATCATTTGTTGACAAAGTTTGATTCCTTATAACCGAGTTCGACCCGCTTCGACCCCTATGGTGGGCATGTCATCATGTGCTGTAATTTAAGGGTTATAGCTTATTTTCCGGACGAAACCGGAAAGCTCTTTATTCTTCGTTTAAACTTGGATACCTGAAAAATTAATTTCAAAAATTTATACCACTTTCTGCGTTGTTATTTCTGCAATTGTTGGCCGATTTTTATACTCTTTTCATCAGGATTTCAGTAGGAATCTATCGAAATGGCCAAATGCAGTTAATGTGTACATCTGAAAGGTGAACTGCAAGTCGATCACCAATCGAGAAGTGTTGTCTGATAAGGAATTTTAATCAAGTGTTGAATCTTGTCGGCAACACACCTAGGGTACAAAGACGTCAAAAACAGTAGTTGGTCCCTTTTACAATGTATCTTACAAAGGGTGACCGTGGGTGGCGAGAGGCGTTGTTCATCTATGTATTATAAATCTATGGGTAGATCTACAAAAAGAATTGTCCTATCCGGGCACTTAAAGCTGTGGAGGCAGTGAAAAGTCCCCATTTTACAATATATCTTTGTAACTTCATAGTTGATTTATTCATTCTTTTTTCAAGATATTGTATATTTGAAACATAAATAATAACATCATATCTGAATTTCAAGATCATAGTTATCATAACACCGAATATATTGCAATTTAAAATACATACTTGCCAACCTCAAATTCTGCTGTGGCGGGTCATGACCAAACATTCAGGTTTGTGGTGGCTTGTCATACCGTATCAAGCCATCATGCACCTTTTCAAGTATTCTTTGCACTAGTTCTGTACCATTTATATATGAAGAGGACAAGACATTTTCTGTCAATGTGTTTTGGGCATTTTCAGTGGGGTGTTTAATGTTTCAGTTATCTGTTGTTTTTGGACCATTTGATGTTTTCTGTTCAGTTAAACTTGTACTTTGTCTCAACTGTTAAAGGAAATTTAAAGCACTGTTTGCTGTTAATCTTAAAAGTTGCGTTATCTGTGTTGTGGTGGGTCATTTGCGGATGACGTTCTAATTGGGGGGTGAAAATGATGACCCACGGCAGGTGATTATCCCTGGCGGATCATGGGTTAATTTGGCAGGTCACACCCGCCAAAAGCGGGTCAGTTGGCAAGTATGAAAATATCGATTTTTACATTGCATACCTGTTAACATTTGGTAGCTGCTATGAGGGAGATCTCCCACATAGCAGCCCACCTAAGGGGAGATTTTGCTTAACAACCTTTTTAGCTCACCTGGCCTAAAAGGCCATGTGAGCTATTGCAATCACTTGGCGTCAGTTGTTAGTCCATGGTAAACTTTTTCAAAAATCTTCTCCTCTGACACTGCTGGGCAAATTTTAACCTAACTTGGCCTAAATCATTACCAGGGTAACTAGATTCAAAATTATGTTCTATTAGTCCAAGGACCAAACAACATGGCTGCTGTTACTAAGAATAGCACATAGGGGTAAATTGCTGTTTTTGGCAAATAACTTAAAAACCTTTACAGATATCAATCTTACTGCTGCACCAAGAGCACATGATACGCACGTCTGATGTCAACTCGAACTTTATAGCATTATTTGACCACAACAAAATTTTGATTGAAAAAAAATCAAACAGAATATGTGCCTTACCAAGATGTAACAATTAACAAATATCAAATCAAATTTCACAAAGTCCAAGGGCCATAACTCTGTACGAATTCAACCAACTTGAACCAAATTCCAACTTTATTTGTATCTCACCTAGATATACTCACATGGTACCAAATATGAAATAAATACGTCAAGCGGAACCAAATTCAAACTTGATCTGTATCTCATCTAGATATACTCATATACCAAATATGAAATCAATATGTCAAGCGGTTACAGAGAAAAACTCCAGAAACCTATATTTCTCAAAATTTCACCAAGTGCAATGGCCATAACTCTGTACAAAATCAACGGACCAGAACCAAATTCGAAATTGATCTGTATCTCGCCTAGATATACTCATATCTCACCTAGATATATTCATATATCAAATATGAAATCAATATATCAAGCGGTTACAGAAAAAATCTCCTAAAACCAAAAAGTTAACGGACGGACGGACGGATGGTATACCATAATACATCCATATTTCGACAGGGGAAGTACAAGTGATCAACATGACTAGATCTACCTGCCTTGCATTTTGACGTAAATCTGATTACCCAACTTGGAGTTATTTTATAATTGCCCTTTTTTTCATAAAATTTTCAAAATTTTGATATTTTTGATTTTTTATACGACCACAAAAAATTTGAGGTGGTATAATGGTATGGCGCTGTCGTTGTCGTCGTCGTCTGCATCGTCGTCTGTAGACACTTTTGTTTTTGGTAAATAACTTAAGTTCCAGTTGATCAATCCTTTTGAAATTTTAACACAATGTTCCTTTGCATAAAAGGAAGACTTTGAATGATTTTGGATTTTGTGGCCTCTCCCTTTTTTAAAAAAGGGCCAAAAAGGGCAAAATTTGGTGTATTTATATATTTCGTTGTAGAATTTTTATTATTCATCAGATTTTGATGGGGTTTCTTTCAGTGTGCTCCTGAGGAAATTTCCAATCAGTAGTATGTCAACAGATTTCACGTCGCATGTACCGTTCATGAGATAAATGGGGCCCAAAAGGGGCGAATCACAAAAATTATATTTTTTCTATTTCTAGTCCGATTTCGATGCAGTTTTTTTCAATGGATTCCTTATGGAAAATTAATATGGCGCTAAACTATTAGATATTTGATAACATGTCTCTCCGAGCTATGAGGGGCCAAATGGGTCCAGAATTGCAAATGTACAGATTACATAAAATTTTTATTTTAGATCGGATTTCGATGGGATTTTTTTCTTTAAATTCCTCCTGTCTTAAGCTTTCAGTAGTACATCAACAGATTTTGCATATCTTTTACCAATTGCAAGTTGTAAGGAGTGAAAGGTGTCAAAATTGCAATTTTCACAATTTTCGCAAAATATATGTAAAATCTTTATTTCTCATTGGATTTAGATGGTTTTTTGCCTAGTTTGTGTCCAACTAATTACTTTTTCAGTCTCCTTATTGTGTCCATCTAGTTACTGTGTCAAGCTCTTTACTGTGTCCACATCCACTTTATATTGTACTTGGTCAACATGCTGCAGTCGTATCATGCTGCGCTCCGCATAACCACTTATCATCATAAGAACTATAATAGATAGAGGTCAACTTGAAATTGCAAAAATGTTCAGCGTATCAAGATCTACCCGTCTGAAATTTTTAAGAATATCTGAATACCCGTTTAGGAGATATTGCCCTTTATTTGTAAATTTTGCATAATTTTATTCAATTTGCCTTATGATTTTGGGGGGGGGGACCTTTTTCGGGATGTCGGGATTGGATGTTTTCAAGCCCGGGATTTCGGGAAATTTACTCACCGGGAATCGGGATTTCATCAGTCTTTAAGTTTCTTTGTAGTTCGGGATTTCGGGATTTAGAAAAAATAAAGTCGGGATTCCAGGATCAGACCCCCTCCTGCCCCACTCATTTGAAATAGAGGTCAAAGGATGAGTGGCAATAAGACCCATATTTGGCCCAAAAAAATCATGTTGTTTAAAATAGTGTGATATTTATGGGAAATATTAACTATTACATCTGGCTACAAAGAAAACATATAATAATACGAATTCCTTTCATTTTGACGTTATTGTGACATCACAAGGAGCCGTCTTTTTGAAAGAAAATCAGAAAATCTGCAATTTTGAATGTTCTCAAAGCAAATTTTCTTTAAGTTAACATGGGGCACATGCAATCAACAACTTCAAACTTTCAGAAATGATGTATTTCATCATTTTACACATTTTGACTAAATATGAAGTTGTTATTCAGATGTGCCCATATTTTTCAAAGCACAAAAATGTGCAAAACACAGCAAATATCTATGAAATTCTGACTATTTCCAAAAATATAGCTTTTGTGTTAACTGATTATCATGTGAATCAAACTGATATGGAAAAAAGCTTTATCATTTTCATAAAGCCCTATATTTGTTCAATGTTTCAGGAACATAAGACATATCTGTTTGTATAGTTTTAGTTTCATGGTAAATTTTGGGCCAAAAATGGGTCTTACTGCCACTCATCCTTTTAGATACAAAAATGTGCAGCATGTCAAGGACTTCATTTTATGTTTATGATGGAAGTTGTCTGACCTGCCTGTGCTTCACCCAATATGGCTGCCAGCGGGAACTTAGTTCAACATTGGACCATACAGGAAAACACGTTCAAAGATCTTCTTGTCTGAAACTTCTTGGCCATTTGGAACTCTACTTGGTCACAGGTGCCTTAGTTGGTCCCTTTCAGATATATATGTCTGGAAAGTCTGGATCAGATCTAAGATGGCTGCCAGTGGGAACATATTTTAACATTGAGCCCAATGGAAAAGCATTCAAAGATCTTCTCCTCTAAAGCTACATAGCCAGAATTTTAGAACCAAACTTGGAGTCTTGGACACAATAGTCCTTCAGTGGTCCCCATTAAAAATGTGTGCATGATGTCTGTGCTGTGCCTCATCCAAGATGCTCACTAGAAGGGAAGGCCCTTTGGGAAATGCATTCGAAGATCTTCTTCTCTGACATTTGGGCCATGTTACATTGAGGTCTTTTAACAAACTAGAAAATGAGACCCTTTAACATATTATGGTTACATTTGTATTCTGACTTCTATGTTAGCCATGGACCAGGGGAGCTACAGGCTCTTGAGAGCCCTAGTTTCAACAAAAACTTGCATTTATTAATGCAGAAAAAAGAATATGGAATGGAAAAAATCATTTATGTATTTTGTTAGATAAATTTCTAAAATCAAAATTCTACCAAGATTTTAAAATTATGCATCTGACATTCTTAATTTTGCCAAGAAAGCTAAACGGAAATTCTGTTAAAACATTACCCTATTTTTTCTATGAGGGAGGTTTAGGAGAGAAAAGGCAGTAAGGGGGATATTTTGATCTCCCTCAATGGAGATCCATTCAATGGGGAGATTATGCTTCTAAGGGAGTCTCCCCTTTAAGGGGGAGGGTTAACAGGTATGACATAGATCATACAGGTAAACATTGATAGTGTCACCGCCTAAATTTTGGATGTAAGATTAAAATCAACTGATCTGATTGGTCAATCCAGCACTGGTATGTCAGGTGGAATAAGAGAATATCATGACAATGGGCTCTCACCAATTAGCAACAAAAAATGTCAAGAACAAACAACAACCGACAAGAACCGTCAAGAAAATATAAGAACTGACAACAACCGACAAGAAACTAGGGGCCTGTACATCTTTATATTATCATTATGGTGTTTTACATCCAAAAAATATTTAGTTATATCACCAGCTGGTCATGCTATGCATTTTTTGGCTTTATTTTATAATTTTTTCCAGTTTCTAACTTGATGGTTGTGTTCAGTTCTTGACGGTAATTTAAACTTCTTGACGGTTATTAAGTGAGTCTGATGACAGTAAAGTACAGTATTAAGTCCATGCAGTAACAGTATAAATGGTAACCCTATGTTGGGGTTTATCTTTGACCATGTCTTTCTAGATATTACCGGTAGATAATTTGTGAAATTGCTTATTATTGTATTTGAAGAAATTACATTGTAGTGGATACTTATATTGTTGTATTTTCAATGGTCTTCAAGGGTAAATCTTGGATGTAATGTAAATATCAGTTTTTATTAGTTCGCCTCAACGAAGTTGAGGGGGACTATTGGAGTACCCCCGGCGTCCGCATCCGTGTCCGCGTCCGTGTCCGCGTCCGCGTCCGCATTTGGGTATATATCTTAGTAACTATGCAGTGTAGGGTCATCAAACTTTCCATGCAGGTGCATCTTGGGCTTACTCACAGCCTCCAAGAAAATTAGGTCTCTCTGACCTATATTTTCCGCTTGAGTGGCTTGCATTCAAATTTACATTTGAGTTCAGATCTCAGTCACTGTACATGGTAGGATCATCTAACCTTGCATGTGCATGCATCTCTGATGGGAGGTCAGCATCCCGGCAAAATTAGGTCACTTTGACCTATATTTTCCGCTTGAGTGACTTACATTCAAGTTTACGTCCGAGTTCAGATCTCAGTCACTGTACATGGTAGGATCATCTAACCTTGCACGTGCATGCATCTCTGATGGTAGGTCAGCATCGAGGCAAAATTGGGTTGCTGCGACAAAGTGCCACAACGAGGCGAACTTTGTAATCGTTGATTACCTATGTTTAAACTCAGTTGTCAGTGATTTCTGCCTCCCTCAGATCCTAGAAGTCTACATGTTGATCTAACGATGCCTACATGATGGTTGGCTTCATCAGGTGTTGTTGTTAGATGTACTCTTAGAACAGCCATTCATTATCAAATAAAATTACATGTATTTATTTTCATAATCACTGCTTTGTTTTTCAGGTCGAAGCTTCTAAAACTTTGGACATTCCATTAATTGTAACAGAGCAGGTAAGAATTATTCTGAATAAGAAAAAAATCCTATAACGAACAGTTCATATGAAACGTTTTGTCAATCTCGATATGTATTATAATATACATTTGTATGATTAAGACCTAAATAATTTTTTAATTTTTTTTTTAAATTTAAAAAAAAAAAAAAAAAAATCTAAAAAGTTTAGTTTGATTGCTTGTCTATCATTTTTAATATTCGTTGTATCTGTGAGTTTTAAACCATTATTATTATTATGGCCTCATAGTAAGATGATGATGTCCTACAGTTTTCACTTTGCCTATAGGTAGGTTGGTCAACAATTGTTCAAGGACAATTTGCTTGTATCTGCATTGGAATGATTTCAAATTTGGACAGAAGCTTGGAAATGATGAATTGTATTGTGATCTACTGTGTATACAATTTTTATACGCACCAACATGTAGTTGAGAGGTACTTTGTGATGGTAAACGGAAAAAAAGTCACAGGAAAAAAAGTCACAAGAAAGAAAGTCACAAATTTGATAGGAAAAAAGGTCACAGGAAAAAAAGTCACAAGAAAAAAGTCACAATTAAAATTTTGTTCTATATTTTAGTTCACAGTGCATGGAAAAGGTAACATTTAACATGTTAAAAAAAGACAATGTAAATGTATATGAGGGATGAAAAATAAATTCACAGTATGCAAAAAAGTCATATCTTAAAAAAATCATATATAATAAAGAGTAAGAGGAATAATTACAAAAAAAGTTCTGTACGTGAGTTTATATGGCGAAAGAAATGTCACATTAGAAAACTTATGCAAATGTATCAGTGATGAAAAAGTAGTGAGAAATAAAAGTCACATTTATAGAAAACAAAAAAAAGTCATTTAATATATTCAGTAATTTTGAGAAAATTTGTATTTGTGTAATATTTATAGATAAATTCATTGTACCTATTGTATTTATATTGAACTTTTAGGATGATAAAATTCTTGATTGAAAGTTTATGCTATTTAATCAACTAAACTTTAAAAAAATAAAACAATATTTTGAGACACCAAGAATATGGTTTCATAGTAAATCACATCAGATTTGACAACCCCCCCCCTCATTAACCAAATAATAATTTTGCCTCCTAGACAACTGTCAAAACTTATTACTGCTGATATACCACTGTTGTTTTTGTAACAAGTAAATACATTGTACTTTGAAATATTAATTATGCACTTTAGAGCTGCTTAAATAAACATCCATAGAAAAATTTCCTTAAATAGACAAACTGACAACCATAAATGGCTTGAATTTGAAATGTAACAGTTAATGAAATGTATGGCTTCAATAAAATTTACCAAGACCTATTAGATTCTTTGGAAGCTGGTATAAATGTTACTTTCTTAAAAAAAGTTCCAAATTATATAAATAGTGACATATTTACTGTGATCACCAGCAACAATGCAATTATACATTGTGACTTTTTTCCTGTGACTTTTTTTTTTGTGACTTTTTTTTCCTGTGACTTTTTATCCATGACTTTTTTCTGTGACTTTTTTTCCTGTGACTTTTTTCCTTCCTTCCTATGTGATACCCTCAGTCTTACAAGTGTCTGTCTGCATTACCACATGATTGTAAGTATAATGTCCATTCTGTCCATCTGTCTAACTAATTTGATGTGTTCAAGTGTAAAGTGGTTTTTTCCATATCTTTCATATACTACCTATACCCCATGGACATGTCCAAATTGTGTGATTACCACTATTTAAAGACAAAAATACTGCTGGAGACAATTCTGGACGCTCAGTAAACCACTTAAACATACAATCCTGAGGGCGGACATGTTTCCATCATTGTATTTAGTGGAATTTATCTTTAGTGGTAACCACATAAATGTACCACTGAAAAAATTAAGTGGTACATATACATGTACATTCCAATTAAGCACTTAAAGGAACATTCCACTCATTTGCAGATCCAAGGGGGGGTCTGGGGGTTGGAATCCCCCTTTTTTCTGGACAATCATGTATTTATTTTTTAATGAATATACTGGTGTTTTACTAAGAAAATACCCTAAAAATTTCATTTCATTTCTTATTGGAACCCCCCCTTTCAAATTACCTGGATCCGTGCCTGCCATTGAAGACCCAATGGTGGATCCAACCCATATCCCTCCCCTGAAGTTTTCCAACTAATAACTTGGGAAAGAAATAACATACATTCCTCATACTTGTATGCTTTTTACCAGAAATTTCCAGCCAAGTTCAATTTTGGGTCCAAAAGTTTCAGAGTTTCTTGAGTTATGCCCTTTGAAACTTAAATTTGATTTTTTTTAATTTTATGGTTTCCAATTGATAATTTTTTAATAAAATAACATGCTGTCTCCAAACTTGGTATGATAGTTGTATACTACAAAACTCAGACCAAGTGTGATTGTCCAAGGGGTTCTATTGTTATGTCCCCTGAAACTTTGAAATTTAGGGTTTCCAACTGAAAACTTGTGAATAAAATAATATGCGGGAGGGGGAGAAAGAAAGGGGGTCTCATCCTGATTTCTTGTCAAATAATGAGCAAACTCCGAAAACTTGAACATATTTTGTTACAAGTCCCAATCCCCCAATCCTGGAAGATTGTACCAATCCCGTGAAATTTCATGATAAAATTCCGAATTCGCGGGTCTCAAATCACCCAATTTCTGTGTCCTGATGGCATTTTCATCCTGATTCCTGGTCTTAAATAAGGGCCATCCTTAGTTCCCGAAATTTAAAGTTGCCAATCCTGGTCTCCCTTCTCAACATACTGTCCTCAAACTTGTTATGTTAGTTGTTTACAAAAAATACAGAAAAAGTTTAAATTTCAACTTCAGAGACCCAATGGGTTCTGCAGTTTAATATGCCCTTTGAAACTATGAAATTTCATAAAATTTGGCTTGGCATTTGGTAATGTACCATTACTGTTTTGTTGGGCAGCCACTTCCTGTTTACAGATACTCTGATTTTTAACTTGAGACCAAATTTTCTGGATTTATTGGGCTTGTTTTTATCAAATTGGCTGTCTACAACTGTTACCATTCGGGAGTAAAAAGCTGTGAAACTTACCAACTCGCAGTTGTTAAAAATTGCCAATAAATTCTACTCCCTCCATCAGTGAAGTCTACTTCCTCATTCAGTGGAGCTACTCCCTTGAGTAATGATCATATACTATTAAAATGATTTAAAAGCTGTTCCATGCTAACCATTTCCTGTTTGTTGATTAGATATTGTTCTGGAAATGTACATGTACCAGATGTTCAGAGAAAAATTGTGCACAAGTAAATTCTTAAAATAAGTTTTTCTAGATTAAAAGTATTGCAAACTTACCATTATGAGTTGGTTACTTAAGATAACATTAATGTATCCATTGTTATTAATTATTTCATTTTTTTTATATATGCTCTTAGTATCCAAAAGGACTCGGAAACACCATTTCAGAATTAGATATTGACCATGCAGCTGGAAAGTATACCAAAACCAAATTTAGTATGGTACTACCAGAAGTAGAAGAAAAATTAAAGAGTTTATGTGGAGAAAATGTTGAACATATTGTTCTGTTTGGTATTGAAGTGAGTACAATTGTTTGTAAACTGTCAATGGAAATGAACATCATACATCAATTTTTGACTATTTTGAAAAGAAAAAAAAAACAGTTCCAGTTAATTTACGGCAGTGCGTCAAGGCACAAAGATTGAAAAAGGGCAGGGCGCCAAAAATGAAAATAAAAAAGGGCAGGGCATCAATAAAAAATGGCAGGGTGTCACAGCATGCCAAAATCTGCTGCAGGAAACACTAAAAACATGGCTGACAGCACTTAGCATAGTTTACCATTGGCCCTATTGGAAAGTTATATTTTGATCATCTCCTCTGAAAACCCTACAGTCACAACAGTAATTTCAATTGCCCTTTTTTAAGATTTCTTGTATTGTTTTGATGTGATAATAAGGAAGACCACCAGCACAAAACATATTTAAAAATACTACCCTATGAGATAAACATTATGTCCATCACCTGCTGTAAGCAATTTGCCAGGTGAGAAATTCAGTCTCAGTGTCTGAGCCTCTAGTTATATAAATGATAGAGTTTCTGTTCATCATCATAGATTGATAGAAATCATCTTATCATCTTAGGTGGTACGGGGGTCTAAAAATTGTCAGACATACTTTTATAATATTTTCATGACTTACACTGTGCTACTAGAGCATAAAAAAATCGACCACATAATAAGCATAAAATCTGTCATGTATGAATAAGCTGTTTTGGTTGAAATGATGGGGATAAATTAGCAAAATTTAACAAAATTTTAATTTTAATTTATTTACTAATAGTTATAATATATATATACATCACACAGAATGTTTTAAAGTTTGGTAAATTATTAGCTAACATACTTGCCTTTGATTTGTATTTAAAAAATGTTAACGTTGTCACCAAACTTATTTTTGAAAAAAAATTTGAAAAACTGATTTTTTCTTATTATTTCTATACAATTTATCTCCCCTTAATAGAACAGGTTTGCCGAAAGGTTTCAATTTCTCCATAGATACTCAATAAAAGTGGCATATTAGATCAAATTTAAAAATCATTCGGCCAACATTCCAATAGTGGATCCATTTTTTGTCAGATGCACAGTTTTGAAGCACCGTCCTACCTTAATCAATTTGTGTTTATACCAGACTTGGAGAAATTCTTAGAAATCCTTAATATTCAAGGATAAGAAAAGGTCTAGGTGTTTTAATTCCTATTGCAGTGTGAGAGGGGGGGGTGAGAAATATAGAATCCACAACCGCATTGAGCGAGAAACTTCAATTCTACACTAGAGATAGTTGAATTTTCAAATTTTTTAACGTAAGGCTTGCCAAGTGTTTAAAATATTTGAAAATTTAACTACCGAGAGTGTAGAAATGTCATTTCTCATGAGATACAGTTGTGGAATTTATTCTCTATCTCATCAGGCATGGTCACATTTTTTCTTGACGTCACAATGGTAAGGTCGGAAAAGGGCAAACATATTTGACGTCGTAATTGAATTTCATCCAATCCCTTGCTGAGAACAACAAACCTCTCAAGATAGGAGAAATAGAGTTTCTCCCACTATTGAGGAAACGTGAAAACAGGACAGAAATTAGAGAAATGATAATCTACAAATAAATGAAGTGGCCTTACTTCAGACGTAATCACCAGGTATCAACATAAATAGCTGAGGGTTGAGATTATCACACCCTTCATAGCAATCAGGTAAACCTGGAAGTATTTCTCCATGTGAAACTGATCCTACTGTTTAGCCAATACACAATTATCAGAATGGCGAGGATAATATACTGAACAGCAAGAGTGGTACATATCTTCTACTGTTCAGTATACTTATTTGCGTCGTTCTGATCATTGTGTATTGGCTTAACAATAGGATCAGTTTTACACAGGGATTACATCTAAGTTTAGCTGATCGCTATGAAGGGTGTGTTATACTTACTTAAAAGTCTTGTTGTACTGCTGAATGATGTATGTAGTCTCAATTTCTTGGATACAAGTAGAAATAGAGATGATGGCTTTATCCACAACTTAGTATTTAATTACTTTTTAAAAAGCATCTTTATACTGTATTTAAAAACTCAAAGAGAAGAATAAATCCAATTTGATATTGTCACCGTTATGAGGTCATAAAAGATCACATTTCAATGTTAAAAAGTAGCACTTGATTTTGTTATGGCATCAAATGAAGAATACACAATTACTTGCTATGAATGGATATCTCAACAGACATTTTTGTCTCGCCCGCGACGAAAGCGCGGAAAGCTAGACATATGTGTACAAAGTATGACGGCGGCGGCGTAAAATTTCATGTTAAGTTTTTGTGGTTAGGTCATTTTCTCAGTAACTATAAATGGTAGGTCAATGATATTTGGTATATAGGTTGGTCTTGAGTAGTACAGGACAGTCTGCTATATGGTTTTTGTCTGTGACCTCAATTTCACGGTCCAATGAACATGTTAAGTTTTTGTGCTTAGTTTAGTTTCTCAGTAACTAAAAGTGGTAGGTCAATGATATTTGGTATGTAGGTTGGACTTACGTAGTACATGACAGTCTGTTATATGGCTTTTGTCTTTGACCTCAATTTCATGGTCTAGTGAGCATGTTCAGTTTTTGTGATTAGGTCATTTTCTCAGTAACTATAAGTGGTAGGTCAATGTTATTTGGTGTATAGGTTGGTCTTGAGTAGTACATGGCAGTCTGCCATATGATTTTTGTCTGTGACCTCAATTTCACGGTCCAATGAACTTGTTAAGTTTTTGTGCTTAGTTTAGTTTCTCAGTAACTTTAAATGGTAGGTCAATGATATTTGGTATGTAGGTTGGTATTAGATTGTACATGACAGTCTGTCATATGGCTTTTGTCCTTGACCTCAATTTCATGGTCTAGTGAGCATGTTAAATTTTTGTGATTAGGTCATTTTCTCAGTAACTATAAGTGGTAGGTCAATCATATTTGGTATATAGGTTGGTCTTGAGTAGTACATGACAGTCTGTCATATGGCTTTTGTCCTTGACCTCAATTTCATGGTCTAGTGAGCATGTTAAGTTTTAGTGATTAGGTCATTTTCTCAGTAACTATAAGTGGTAGGTCAATTATATTTGGTATATAGGTTGGTCTTGGGTAGTACATGATAGTCTGCTATATGGTTTTTGTCTGTGACCTCAATTTCACGGTCCAATGAACTTGTTAAGTTTTTGTGCTTACTTTAGTTCCTCAGTAACTATAAGTGGTAGGTCAATGATATATGGTATGGAGGTTGGTCTTAGGTAGTACATGACAGTCTGTCTTATTGCTTTTTGTCCTTGACCTCAATTTAACGGTCTAGTGAGCAAGTTTTTGTGATTAGGTAATTTTCTCAGTAATTATAAGTGGTAGGTCAATGATATTTGGTAAATAGGTTGGTCTTGGGTAGACATGAGAGTTTGCTATATGGCTGTTGTCTGTGACCTCAATTTCAAGGTCCAGTGATCATGTTAAGTTTCCAACTATCTATTAATGTATGGTCAATAATATTTGGTATTTGGGTTTGTCTTAAATGGAACATGACAGCCTGCTGTTTGGCTGTTTGGTTTTTCAGTATCTATCAGTGGTCACTGATATTTTCGTTTTTGGTGATTTATGACAGTCTGCTCTATTGCTTCTGCCACTTACCCTAATTTTTACAGTCTAGCGAATATGTTTTGTTTCTCTGATTTAGTCAGTTTGAGAATTCACATTAATATTGCAGCCATGAAGGGACGGGCGAGACATCAATTTGGGTCCACACTTGTTATATTTATGTTCTATGTTTTTATCAAAGTAGGTTGTTCCTGCTGTCTCATGTTATCAGTATTTACTATGGTTAAGTAGATGTATCCCAAAATCCCCATCTGCAACAATTTTACCAAAATTTTTCATATTGGAAAACATACATAGCAATTATAAATTTCATTAACAGAATAATGAACAATACCAATTACTACTACAGTCCTTGCTTCAGTAGCCGTTACTAAAAGAGCGATCATTCAGCGATCCGTCAGCCGTCAACGATCAGTCATCGATCAGTGATCGATCAGTTAACAATCCGTCAAAATCTGACGGATAGGAGAAGTAATTCACGTATTTGACGGATACAATACGTAAATTACGTGACTGACGGATGATTGATCGGTCCTATCCGTAAATGACTGATTGATAGCCTTACTTCATCTTTCGAGTTAATACATTTTGCGAAATGATAATTTTGTTTTATCACAAAAATGAATTTAGAATTGAAATATATAAAAAAAATCATTATAACAACCTAGATATATTTAATCCGTACGTTAAGGTTAATATTATATTTACTTGATGTTTCTGCTTGTACGTAGGAAATGCATAGTATATAATACCGTTTGTTCGAATGCATTAAAATTTGGAAGCACATTTGATTTGACCAATCGTCGAAAATAGACAAATTTAATTTGATTAAAAAAAAAACAATATTAAAAAAATTTATACAACTGGTAAAATGTTAATTGTTAGACAATAACAGGAATGCAAATAAGAGCGAAACAAAAACGGAATGACAAAAAAAAAATACAAAAAAAAAAAAAAAATGATTTGACGCATGCATACGCGAAAGACTGGGGAATCCTTCTTTTCAAACACTAAAATTGATTTAAATTGTGATTCATGAAACAAAAAAATCCTTCAACAGGAATATGATGAATAAAATTTTCAAAAAACTAAATTGTTTAGGTCATTTTTAAAGATTGAGTTTCAACCGCAGACTAAAAATCTGATGTTTTAACCCTTCAGTATGCTTAAATTCATTAAAATTGTGCTTCGCAAAATATAAAACTCCTTCAAAAGGATATGATGAATAAATTTTTTGAAAAAAATTCAAATTGTTTTGGTCATTTTTAAAGATTGAGTTTAAACCGCACACCAAAAATCTGATTTTTCAACCTGAAAGAATGCTTAAATTCATTGAAATTGTGCTTCGCAAAATATAAAACTCCTTCGAAAGGATATGATGAATAAAATTTTCAAAAATTCAGATTGTTTTGGTCATTTCTACAGACTGAGTTTAAACCGCAGACTAAAAATCTAACTTTTCAAGCCTTAAAAATGTTAAAATTCATTAAAAGTGTGTTAAGCAAAACATAAAACTCCTTCGAAAGGATATTATGAATAAAATTGTCAAAAAATTTCAATTGTTTTGGTAATATTTATAGACAGAGTTTAAATACCAGACTAACAATCTAACTTTTCAAGACTTAAATATGTTAAAATTCATTAAAATTGTGTTTCGCAAAAGATAAAACTCCTTCGAAAGGATATGATGAATACAATTTTAAAAATATTTCAATTGTTTTGGTCATTTTTATAGACAGAGTTTAAACCGCACACTAAAAATCTGACTTTTCAACCCTTAAGTATGGTAAGATTCATTAAAATTGTGTTTCGCAAAATATAAAACTCCTTCGAAAGGATATGATGAATAAAATTTTCAAAAAACTAAATTGTTTAGGTCATTTTAAAGATTGAGTTTCAACCGCAGACTAAAAATCTGATTTTTCAACCCTTCAGTATGCTTAAATTCATTAAAATTGTGCTTCGCAAAATATAAAACTCCTTCAAAAGGATATGATACTCCTTTGAAAGGATATGATGAATAAAATTTTTAAAATATTTCAATTGTTTTGGTCATTTTTATAGACAGAGTTTGAACCGCACACTAAAAATCTGACTTTTCAACTCTTAAGTATGCTAAAATTCATTAAAATTGTGTTTCGCAAAATATAAAACTCCCGAAAGGATATGATGAATAAATTTTTTGAAAAAATTCAAATTGTTTTGGTCATTTTTAAAGTTTGAGTTTAAACCGCACACCAAAAATCTGATTTTTCAACCTTAAAGAATGCTTAAATTCATTAAAATTGTGCTCCTCACAATATAAAACTCCTTCGAAAGGATATGATGAATAAAATTTTCAAAAAATTTAAATTGTTTTGGTCATTTCTACAGAATGAGTTTCAACCGCAGACTCAAAATCTAACTTTTCAAGCCTTAAAAATGTTAAAATTTATTAAAAGTGTGTTTAGCAAAAGATAAAACTCCTGAGAAAGGATATTATGAATACAATTTTCAAAAAATTTCAATTGTTTTAGTCATTTTTATAGACAGAGTTTAAATACCAGACTGACAATCTATCTTTTCAAGCCTTAAATATGTTAAAATTCATTAAAACTGTGTTTCGCAAACGATAAAACTCCTTCGAAAGGATATGATGAATAAAATATTCTAATTGTTTTGGCTATTTTTATAGACAGAGTTTAAACCGCACACTAAAAATCTGACTTTTCAACCCTTAAGTATGCTAAAATTCATTAAAGGTGTGTTTCGCAAAAGATAAAACTCCTTTTGAAAGGATATTATGAATAATATTTTCCAAAAATTTCAATTGTTTTGGTCATTTTTATAGACAGAGTTTAAACTGCACACAAAAAATCTAATTTTTCAAGCCTTAAATATGTTAAAATTCATTAAAAAGATAAAACTCCTTTGAAAGGATATGATGAATAAAATTTTTAAGATATTTCAATTATTTTGGTCATTTTTATAGACAGAGTTTAAACGTGTTTTTAACTGCACTCTAAAAATCTATCTTTTCAAGCCTTTAATATGTTAAATTCATTGAAATTGTGCTTCGCAAAAGATAAAACTCCTTTGAAAGGATATGATGAATAAAATTTTCAAAAAATTCTGTTTTGGTCATTTTTATAGACAGAGTTTAAACCACAGACTTAAATCTAACTATCAAACCTATAATATGTTAAAATTCATTAAAATTGTGTTTCGCAAAAGATAAAACTCCTTCGAAAGCATATGATGAATAAAATTTTTGAAATATTACAATTGTTTTGGTCATTTTTATAGAGTTTAAACTGCACTTTAAATATCTAAATATTCAAGACTTAAATATGTCAAAATTAATTAAAATAATGTTGTGCAAAATATAAAACTCCTTTGAAAGAATATGATCCATAATATTTGCAAAAAAATATTGTTTTGGTCATTTTCAAAGATTGAGTCTAAAACGCAGACTTTGTATTATGCAGTTTAGATACCCAGTTCTCATTCAAAATTACATGTAAACGATTTAAATTGAAACAAAATACAACATTCGTTTATTTGTCTATGTATTCGAAAAAGATGTATCTAACAACCTGGAAACACACGAGAATAATATTATGTTTATTCGTTTTGCATTAAAATTCCAAATATTTACGTATCCGTCATACGTTATTTACTGATTGATACAACAGGTAATTGACGGATGCAATTAGTAAAATACGTTTACATCCGTAAAATACGTTTACATCCGTAAAATACGTACACATCCGTTTTTCACGGATCCGTCATCGATCAGTAAAAAATCAGTCATCAATCAGTCAAAAATTCGTCATCAATCAGTCAACAATCCGTCAATAAGTAACGGCTACTGATACAAGGACTGTATGTTTTTTATGACAATTACATGTTTATCATGATTTTTCTGAGTTCTTAATTTCAAAACTGATATAAAAGTTGTATGATTGTAGACCCATGTATGTGTACAACAGACAGTAATAGACTTACTCAACAAAGGTTATGAGGTACATGTTGTGGCAGATGCATGTTCATCCAGATCTCAGACAGATAGAGTGTTTGCATTAGAGGTAAGTTTCCATTGTACTTGATCTTAAATTGGTACAAATATTAGCATTGATATATTTACGCATTTCCTTGGCAAATTTTACAAATGTGATTTCTGAACACTTCTAAAGCCTGCCGCCTAAACAGTCATTTGCAAAAATCACCACATGGGAATGAAAAAATCTAAAATGTGGTAAGTTTATTTTTAATAACTGTATAAAACTAAAACAAATCATCTTCATTCGTTTTGAGTTAATGATGAAGGAAATGATAAGGTACAGATCTCAGATGTTAAAAAAATATATTTAAGGGAGTAAGGGTGTCAGAAATTTTGCAATTAGAATTGAAATTCTGACCTTTTGTTTTGAAGAGCACTACTAATGGAACAACTTGAGCAAAAATTTTGAAAATCCATGTAGGAATTTTTGAGACATAAGACGTCAAAATTTTGGCGGGAAACAGATCTCTCTAGAGTTTTCCTTCATTTTGCATAAGATGTTTATAGGCCTTTAAATATATGAAACTATAATTGGAAATTGATTAAATTTTATACACAGTCTATTTTATATATTTGAAAGTGACTTGTGACCAAGAAAATGTGATCCATGTACAAAAAATTTAAGGACTGTATGAATGGATAAAACCCGAGGATATAGAATGCTCCTGAAATCTGATGCTTGTACCCCCTTAATGTTTTATAACTTTGTAGTTGCTAAATGGTGCAATTTACTAAAAGACTGTTGTCAAACAAGTTCATAGAGACTGGGACTAATATAACAGGGATTTGAAACATTCACATTTCTTATAATTTTGGTGTCTCGGCAGATTTACCTGTAAATCGTCATATTTTTGTCTCGCCTGCGACGAAAGTCGCTGAAAGCGAGACATAGGTATAGCAATCCGGCGGTGACGGCGGCGGCGTAAACTCTTTTCTAAAACCTTCATATCTTTTCAAGGGTAATACATACAAACATCATCTTTGGTCCACAGCACCACCAAGTGATGACCTTTCCAGCAGCATATATTTTGGATGACCTTGACCTTGTTTTCATGGTTCAATAAGCACATAAAGATTGCGACATAGTTTCACATTCAAGTCCTTTTCTCAGGAATTATAATACCTAGACTTGTCATATTTTGTCTATAGTGAGATCTATATGGGTACACGGCAGTCTGACACCTGTCGAATTGCCTTGATCCTCAATTGCATGGTTCAGTGAACTTAGAAAATCTGTGACATAGTTTCACATTCAAGTCCTTTTCTCAGTAACTGTTACACCTAGACCCGTCATATTTTGTTTGTAGGGAGATCTATATGGGTACACACCAGTCTGACACCTGTCATGTTTCTTTGACCTCAATTACATGGTTCAGTGACTTTGTTAAATTTTTACATTCAAGTCTATTTCTCAGCAATTGTAGCCTCTAGACTCACAATATTTGTCCTATAGCAAGATTTATTTGGGTATATGCCAGTCTGACATTTGTCATGTAACCTTGACCTCAATTACATGGTTCAGTGATTTTTGTACTTTTAAGTCTATATTTCAGCAACTGTTCCACTTATCATAAATCACAAGTGTGGACTCATCATATTTGATTAATAGCAATGTCTTAATGGATACATGTCAGTCTGACACTAGTTTATTAACCTTGACCTTTATATCATGGTTCAGTGACTTTGCTATTTTTTTTTCTACATTCAAGTCTGTTTCTCTGCTATTTGAATAGCTAAGGAAATTTATCCTAAATCTGTATGATTATGTATATAATCTTGATGAAAAAGTATTTCATGATGTCATAAAAGTATAGACCTTGCTAATTAAGTTTCACACAAATATAAGAACTAAATTGATTGACAATAGCCCCTGGCAAATTGTGAGATGTACTTAATACATATTGAAACTGTTAATGCATGACTTTACAATATAAATGTGTAATTATTATAAGTTCAATTTTGTGGATGGACTTTACCATAAATTTCAATTAGCATAATTGGATTGATAGAACTATAAAAAGTAGGGATGTCAACGAGTACTCGAGCATCGCTCGGACGTACCGAGTATTGATTAGTAAAATCGGTACTCAAGTACTAGGGTTTCTATTTTGATGAGGCCCCTATCGAAGTTTTAAAGGTTATTAAAAGTTATTAAAGTTCTAAACTTTTAAAATGCCGCCACCGAATTTTATTTTTAGTTATATTTTAGACACATTTCAGACGGGAAAAAAACTGAATTAAAAAAAAACTTATTGGGAACTGTTTTTGGCATTTATGGTCTTCCATATGTCTTGTATTTGATCTGTAATTGAAGAGACATAAGTTGCCATATGCAGAAAGTAAATTTACGATAACTTTGGTATTTTGTTATTTAGTTATAAAATAAAAAAAGACATTCTCCAAGAACTGAAAAAGGACTGTTTTGTTGAATCATGTGGAGATCCCTTGTTATGGCTTCTTCTGTTCACCTGTCAATTTAATTAACAAATAAATTACGCGTCATTATCTTTGTTTTCTCTCCAATTAACACATTGATCTATATTGAATTGTAAACAATAAAAAATGCAAGGTATTTATTCAACACTGATTGCTTTGTTGTTAATCATCAAAACATAAATCTAATGATATCAAATGTAGTTGAGAAAAAATACAATTTCTATTGGATGAAATAAATGACAATGGGATGTTTTCTACACGCAGTGCAATTATCAGTAGCATGTTCTACCGATATTATCATAAAACCTTTTGACCGAGCGAGTACTCGAGTACTCGCTCGATAAAACTTTTGAGTACTCGAGTATTGATTTCTGTTCGAGTTGACATCCCTAATAAAAAGGATAAGTATATATTTAATCATTGTTTCTAATTGTTATACTATTTAAAACACATATTTTTTAATTTTAATTTCTGTATCAGAAATCAGTTGTCTTGATAGCCTTTGTTTTTATTCATTTACCAGTGAAAGCCAAAGAGGACTTTAGGTTTCCACTCTGTCCGTCTCTCTGTCCGTCTCTCTGTCTGCCTGGCAGTCTGTGAAAAAAAAATTTGATGTTTTCCACATTTTATTTGTAATAGCTTGCAGATATTGAGCAGATTATTGTTATGTGAGTCTTCTTTGATGAGTTACAGAGCAAGCTTATGTTTTGTTTTTCTCAATTTTTGAGGAAGTTATGACCCTTGAACTTTGAAAAATATACTGACCTTGAAGTTTTTCACACTTTTCTTAGGTCTTGGAGATGTTGGTTTTCAGCTGACCTGGCTATGCCAGGGTTAGCTTTTGTCATCAATTTGCGTCTGTTGTCCATCTGACTGTTGTCCGCCTGTCCGTCCATCATTAGCTCACTTTCAAAAATCTTGTGAAATAGTAATTTTACACTTTAACTATTACATGACAATCTATCATTTGTCTTTTGAACTAATAACATCAACTTTGCGATCCAAGCGCAGGCAGGCGAGACATCCTTTAGGGTCCACACTTGTTTAGCATTTCTCTGTTGAAACATAGGAAAGTTTTAGTACACTTTACAGCTACATTTTCCCACCGAATTTAATACAAAGTACACCATTTTATAGAAAAAAGATTGCTTAAAATCATAGTATAGTTTTTGTAAAATAAATTCATTCCAAAGTACACAAACTTTGCTCTAAAAGTTGTATTAGAAATATACCGCGAAATTTTACACTTCTTAACGTTTTTTTCAGTACACTTTTTATTTTCCCCAAAATATTTAATGATACAAATTTTATATGATTGAAAAGATGAAACTTTGATGCGAATCATGGTATATTTTTCCTTAAATTTAGTTGAAAATTTAGTATTAAAATACACAGGGAAAAGTTTAGTGTTTGAACTCAAAATTGTTTTTCTAAAAATTGCATGAGCATGGTTACATCAGTCAAAATTTATCAACACTGTTAAAAATCTTTCCTGAATAAATTAAATATGACTATAAACCCAATACAAAGAGCTTTATACTGATAAAATTTCGTAATTGTAGGATGGAATTTGACAGGTAAACTAATGAGTTAAATTTAGCCGATTTTCTTGATTTTCATTGCTCTGACGCTCATTAATCATTGATAACTGGCGTTTGTCTGGCACAGTTTCTCGATATTTTTACGACCTCTATACACAAGAAAACAACCCCTGGTGCATTTATTACATATTTTTAATTAGGATTTCATTGTTGTGTGAATAAAAATTTTATGTTGTAAATATACGATAAATCAGCTTTTCGGCAAATTTTTTAGAATAATTTTATGTTGAGTAAATCAGAAGTTACAGCCGAAAATCGTAGCCTGGACACCGCTTTTTATTCGATCAAACTGGTTTGTTAAATAGTTTCATAACCCTGTTATATAAGTCCCAGATAGAGATGGAGATGATGATTTTTTTCATTTAGAATTCCATGAAATATTTGAGAGCTTGTACTTGCTTTTATTTCATGCATATATGTTAATATTAAAAATCAAAGTTATAAAATACAATAAAGCTCTTGAACCTTACAACACAAAGTGGTAGGATATTATATGGTACCATCAAATGTGTGTATGTCTATTTTTTTATCTGAATGTTGTTCTGTCCCCAAAGGGTTCTTACCAATAATGTGTAGGCGGAATAAAAATCTGTTCTCAAACTTGGCGTGCAAATTATTTAACACAAAACTAGCAAGAAGTAGAATTTTGAGTGATTCTGGAGTTATGTACCTTGACTCATTTTGGGTTTCAGACCATTGACATCAATCTAAACTAAAATGCATATGTTTTTTTTCAAACTTTTAGTAACTTGTTGACTTCAATTGAATTACAAATTGTCTTAAAGATCAGTGTGGGAAAACATATTCAGAGATCTTCTTCTCTGAAACTTCTAAGCCAGTTGGAACCAAACTTTTCCTTAGTATCCCTTGGATGGTGTCATGTAAAGATTGTGTTTCCAGGTTTGCATTAAATCCAAGATGGCCACCAGCAAGGAACAAAATTTAACTTTGGACTCTATGGGAAAACTCAACCAGAGATCTTCTCTTAAATTGGCCAGTGATCTTATGTGTTTTTCAGTTAGGCACTTCATCCAAGTTGGCCACAAGCGCATATCATAGTTCATCATTGGACTCTATGCTTCTCTGAAACTACTTGGCAAATTAGAATCAAACTTTGCTGTAATAGTCCATGAATATTCCCTGTAAAACTATTTTTATAGGTCCGCACTAAATCCAAGATGGCTGCAAGCAGGAACATAGTATAATAAACAAAAATACCCAAGTTGCATAACAACAGTAAATTTTGTTATGCTGTACACATGTTTCAAGGAGTGACCTCTCATCAGACCCTATGAGAAATACATTCCAAGATCTTCTTACCTCAAACTACTCAGCCAATTAGAACCAAACTCCTACACAATAGTTATTACATTGTCCCCTGTAAAACTAATGATTTTCAGATCAGCACTTGAACCAAAATGGCTACCAGGGAAGAACATAGTTTAATATGGGATTCTAAGGGAAACATATTAAGAGATCTTCATTGAAACTACTAGGCCAATTGAAATCAAACTTTGCTGCACTATTCCTTTGCTGGTCCCCTGTAAAAATAATGTTTTTCAGCTTGTTTGCTTTTTATCCAAGATTGGTTAGCCAGGAACATAGTGTAACATTGGATCCTGAAACCGCTGGTACTTGGCTAATTGGAACCAAACTAGGTCACAATATAGTCTTTTGGTACTGGGGGTCTCCTGTAAAAAATTGTTTGTCTGTTTCAGTGAAAAAATAACAAAGGGACAAGTTCTTGATTTAAATCGTGTTGTGAATTATGAATACTTGGAAATGTCTGTTCATGTAAACCGAAAATTTTGTTTGCTACAGCAGTGCAAATAAATCCTCTGACAGTACATTATCATAAGAAGTACAATGTAAGAATTACAGATATTCATAAAATTGTATCCTAAGTTGCAGAAATATGTGATCAATTTGATTTATTTGCAGAGGTTCAGACATAGTGGTGCCATAGTGACAACAAGTGAAGCTGTATTATTACAACTGATTGGTGACAAAGATCATCCACATTTTAAAGCTATACAGGCTCTGATAATGAAATCTGCCCCTGACACTGGCTTAGTTAAACTTTGATGCTATATAATGGATGAAGGAAAAGCACAAATAGACTAGGTTCTATCCAAAGAATGCATATCAATCATGAACAAAATCAGTTGAGAATGATTGGAAATTTTCAATGAATATGATCATTGTTTTGAACCAATATTTTTAAGGACATATGATTATTTAAGTTTATAAATAAATGTCATGTAATGAGTAAGTCATGTTCACTACTTTCCTCTTTACTGTTGGCTAAATTATTATAACACATGTTCCATAGACCCTGAATTGTATCCGATAGTTAACCTAACAACTGATTTTGTTAAGTATGTTGGAAAATGACAACTGAAACAACAATATGATTCCATGTGTGGCATGGTTGCAAGATTGTAATAATCATATTCCACCAACATACAGTCTGTGCTCAAAGTATTTCCACAATGTCCAGGGTTCTGTTCTGAGCCCCAAGTCTGTTCTCGTTTTATATCAACGACATACCAAGTGGTTTAAATTCTACAATACGCCTTTTTGCAGACAAAACAATAGCTTACCTTGTAGTCAAATCAAACAATGACTGTATTACATTACAAAATGACATAGATAAACTCGGAATCTGGGAAAAAACATGGAAAATGGCCCTTCATCCAGACAAGTGAAATGTTTTGTCCATCAGCAGAAACAAACATAAGATAAAATATAACTACACATTACACAGCCATCAGTTAGAACACGTAGACAACGCAAAATACTTGGGAGTTACATTCCAATCAGATCTCAAATGGCACACACACACATAAACAACATCTGTACTAAAGCAAATAAGACATTTGGCTTTCTTCGTAGGAACCTTAACATCAGTTCCACCTTAGTGAAGGAACAGGCATATAAATCTTTGGTAGACCATCACTTGAAAATGCCTGTTCAGTATGGGATCCTTAATTCACTGAGGACAAAAACAAACATAGAAAAAGTTCAGAGAAGGGCTGCTAGGTACGTCACTAATAGACATTTGAATACATCAAGCATTAGATACATGTTAAATAAGTTAAACATCTTGAAATGGAGAAGCCTATCTGACAGGTGAATAGATTCACACCTTGTCATGTTTTAATGGATCAAACATGAACAAGTTGCAATATAAAAAGCAGACAGACTTATACCACCTCTCAGACAGACATGCAACACACAATCTCCTTCATATCAAATACTCTCATGCATAACACAGCTACGACAGCAATCTTTCTTTCCACGCACTATCAAAAACTGGAACAGCCTCCAACAGTATTGTCTTGAACAACTCAACATAGTCATTCAAACAGGCAATATCTGAGTACACATACAACCTCTAATCACAAAGCAAATGTAAACAGTTTTATCTTAGTAAACAATAATAAAAAAAATTACTATTTTTTATTATTATTATTATTTGATCTACTCATGCACAGTACCAAGTAACAAAATCTTCAACATGATGAAGGTGGTTACGTAAGTTGTAGAAGTAGAAGTAGAAGCAAAGTAGAATTTACCTGTGCATTTCTTGTTAAAATGGCCTATGTTTAACAAATTCTATAAAATTCATTTTTCGACCGAATTTCATTGAATTTGCATTGTTAAAAAGAGCTTGACATGCAGTTTCTTACAGTGTTTTTGAAATTATTTTAGGAATAATAGTTACCTTTTTGATACAATTTAAATAGGAATTAAATATTCAATGTCATATTTTACTATAGTTATATAGTAAATTTTGACACCATATTTTTCTATTTATGTTTAAATCGTGACAGTTTGAAAACATCAGATCATACAATTATTTCATTAATACCTTCAGAAACTGCATGTCAAGGTCATTTTAAAAATGCAAATTTAATGAAAATCGGTCCAAAAATGAATTCCGTAGAATTTTTTAAACATAAGTCGTTTAAACAAGAAAGCAATCTGAAGTCTTCAGACTGTACCAGCAGTCCTAGCCAATTGATATTTGACATGCAGTTGCGTCTTCAGGAGTACATGCCACTTTAGTCATGCATGAACGTTGCAAGCAGTTCACATAGCCTATACCAGTAGTCCTAGCCACTAGATATTTGACCTGCAGTTGGGTGTTGGGGAATACATACCAATTCCAGGCCCAGATAGGGCCCTTGCCCCTAAGTCATGCATGAATGATCACCTTAAGGTTTTAGAGAGCAGTTAGATTGAATTAAACATATTTTATTACTCAAAATATTTACAGCAATGGGATCGGGCACAAGTTATCACAACATTATATAAAGCCCTCTCCCTACAATATACAACATAATAAGGTAAATGACAGCAAATGAACATGTAAATAATTATTCTATATATATTCAAAAAATATAATTTAAGTAATACTTACCAACACACGCACATGTGCACACACACACACTGCAACCACTAATCAAAGCGTTTACTATGTCTTATAAATTCATGTACTGCAAGAAAAATGTCAACATTCTGTTCTACAGGATAATTTTTATTTCCAAACAAAATACAATTTAAAGAAATATCTCCATATATACCCAGGACTAAGAAAAGATTGCGCCGAATATTATTATAATTAGGACATTCCATGAAAAAGTGGAATGATTTTTCACATGGAAATCCACAAGCACAGCTAGGATTGTCTCTTAAGTTAAACCGATAAAGATCATAATTCAATGCACTATTATTATAACGGATTTTAGTATGTAAAATATTCAATCTTCTTGTTCCATGAAAATACCAAACAGGAACAGAAGAATTCGTTGAAATTTTGTTTAAACTGATTTTAAAACTTCTCTTGCTTTGACAATTTCTGTCATCAAGACTCAAATTATTCCATGCTTGTAATGTAAATGGAAAAAAAGTAAGACTTTTTTAATGATAATCTACAACTAGGAACAACATAATTTTCACCATTATGTAGAGGATAATTAGATATTTCTGAAACTTTAGGCGGTAAAAGGTCACACAAGTATGAAAGACACTGATTGTTTACTATATCATACATTAGACATAGTCATCTTTTATTCCGCCTGTCTAATAATTTTTCCCACCATGTTTCCTGATATAATAATTCCATACTACCATATGATGGTAAACCAGTGACAATCCTAGCTGCCTCCATGTGTAATTTTTCTAATTTTTCGGTAAGTTCCACTCCACAGCCATTCCACAGCTCGCATCCATATTCCAAAACAGGTCGTATATATGTCATGTAAATTTTACTTAGATGGTCTCTTTTTAACAAAAACTTTAACTTTCGTAGTAAAGACAGTTTACGACATACACTTTGACATATATTTTCAATATGACATGCTCACTTACAGTTATCACTTAAGATAACACCAAGATGTCTTATGTTCTTTACAAGCTTCAAGAATTGCAGTTAGATCAGCCTATACCAGTGGCCCTAGACACTTTTAATAACATATGACATGAATGTAAACACTGATTTACGCCAGACGATGTCCATGGTTCCTAAGATATGCATGAATGGTCACAACATTTATTGCAAGGATCTTGTAAACACAGTTAAAGAATTTGATTTTATTATTATGGATGCCGCAGTAGATCAATGTGCAAATTAAAGCGATACAAGGGTCGTGCGAGACATATCCTGTTTGCACAGCTTATTTTACATTGGACCCTACAGGAAAACACATTCAAAAACTTCCCTTAGGGAACTGCTTTGCCAGTTGGAACAAAACTTGGCCACAATTATCCTTTGGTGGTCCCTACAAAAAAGATGTTTTTGAGGTCCTTGCTCTTTCCAAGAAGGCCGCCAGCTTGGAACATAGTTTTAGCATTGGACCCTATGGAAAAAACACGTTCAAAGATCTTCTTCTCTGACACTGCTGAGGAAATTGGAACTAAACTTGGCCGCAATAGTCCTTTGTTGGCCCCTGCAAAAGGGTGTTTTTCAGGTCTTTGCTTTTTCCAAGATGGCCTCGATCTGGGAACATAGTTTTAACATTTGACCCCTTTGGGAAAACACATTCAAAAATCATCTCTCCCGAGACTGCTTTGCAAATTGCAGGAAAACTTGGCCATTGGTCAAAGGGTATAATGGTTATCTCCTGTAAAGAAGGTCTGTGCTATTTCAAAGATGGTTGTAAATGGGGAACATAGTGTAACACTGGAAACTATTGGAAAACAAAAAAGATCTTCTCTGAAACTGATGAGTCCATTGAACAGTGTTTTGACTATCACAATATTTGTACGGTCCCCTTCAAAAAGGTGTGCTTCAGGTCTGCGCTGTATGCAAGGTAGCCGCCAGTGGATAGCACAGTTTCAGCATTGGACCCTAGGGGAAAGCATATTCAAAGATCTCTAAAACTACTGAGCAAAATAGAGCCAAACTCGGTCAGATTAGTCTTTAGGTGGTCCTTGCAAAAGAGATGTGGCTTTTTAGTTCTAGTGCTATATCCATGATTTCTGCCAGGAGGGGGGGGGGGGCATAGTTTTAACATTGAACCCTATTGGAAAGCACATTCAAAGATCTTCTCTGAAACATCCCAGCCAATTTGAAGAAAACATGGCCACAATTGTCTTAAGCTGAACCCTGCAAAAAAGGGTTTTTCAGATTAGCACCATATCCACGATCACTGCCAAAGGAAACATAGTTTTAACACTGGATACCTATGGGAAAATCTCTGAAAAAGCAGAGTCAATTGAAACCAAACATGGCTATAATGGTCTTTAGGTGGTAACCTGCAAAACATGTACGATTGAAGTTTGCGCTATATCCATGATGGCCGCCATCGGGGAACATAGTTTTAACATTGGATCCTATAGGAAAACACACCAAACGGCCTCCTCCACTGAAAATGCTGTGCTAGTAAGAACCAAATTTGACCACAATAGTCTTTAAATGGTGTCCTGCAAAAAGTTTGTTTTTTCAGGTCCTCTGACCGCAAGCCGTGAACGCAGTTTTAACATTGGACCCTAAGGGAAAACCTTCAAAGATATCCTCCTCTGAACCAGCTGAGCCAAACTTGACCACAAGATTCTTTATGTTGTCACCTTCGAAAAAGGTGTTTTCAGGTCAGCGCTATATCCAAGATGGCCGCCAGTCGGGAACATAATTTTACAATTGATCTAAAAGGAAAACACATTCAATTATCTTCTCTTCTGAAACAGCTTATCCAATTTGAACAAAACTTGACCATATCTGTCATTTTGGTGATGCCTGCAAAAAAATGGCTTGAAAAAGGTCAGCGCTATAGTCAGATGGCGACATGGGAGAACATAGTTTAAACATTGAACCCTATGGAAAAACACATTCAAGGATCTCTGAAATAGTTGAGCCAAAAGATACCACGCTTGGCCACACATATCTTTAATTGGTCCCTCCAAAAAAGTGTTTTTCATGTCAAAACTGTATTCATGATTGCTGACAACGGGGTAAATACTCAAGAGAACCTTTTCTCTGAAGCAGCCGAGCCATTTCGAACCACACTTGACCACAATATTCTTGAGCTGTCCCCTGCAAAAACAAACCCAACCTGTTTTTTAGCACTAAATTAAAGAAAGTACGAGCCGAGCAATAGTTTTAACATTAGATCCGAAGGGAACACATGCAAAGATCCGAAACTGCTAAACCAATTGGAACCAAACTCGGTCTCCTGCAAAAAAGGTATCTTTCTTGTCCACCGCCATATCCAAGAAAGACGCCAGCAGTGAATATAGTTTAACATTGGATACTTCTGGAAAACACATTCAAAGACTCTTTTCTCTGCAACTGCTCAGCCAAATGAAACAAAACTTGACAACACAAGTCCTCGGATGATGCCTTCCGAAAAAGGGAATCAAACTTGGACCCAATCGAAACACATTCATAGGTCTGAACCTCTGATACAATAAGGCAAAATTGAACTATAGTTTTATTTAGACCCTTTAACACAGACTGTCTATGTTAGCCAGGGTCCAAGTGAGCGATGCAAGCTCTTGAGAGCTCCTTGTTGTACTGTATCAGTTATGAATGTCTTGTGGTTTATAATAAACATTTACAGTCTTATAACTTGACATTAAGGTGTTTTATTATCTCTTCAGTATTTTAAGCTTTTTAGCTCACCTAGCCTAAAAGGCTAATGTAAATTTTCACCATCAGTTTGCGTCCGTCGTCCGTCCGTCCATCAAAAATTTCTGAAATGTTCTTCTCTGAAACGACTGGGGTAATTGAAACCAAACTTGGCTAAAATCATTACCAGTGCATGCAGTTTTAAAATTGTGTTTGATTAATCCGAACAATATAGCAACTGTTGCTAAAAGTACAACACAGGGGTAAATTGCAGTTTTTTTTGTAAATAACTCAAAAACCGTAATTGATTTTCTAAATTCTGAAATGGGGGTATCCCGGGGGGTATAGATAATAAGAATGGCAAGATCTACCCACCCTACAATTTTGAAGAAAATCCGTAAAATATGTCTTTGAGTTATTGCCGTTTTGTCCGAAAAATTTTCAAAAATTCTAAATACATTTTTTTTATATTTTTTAATTCAAACGGAAAGAGATCACAACTTTAACCTGCAAAAATGCTCAGCATATCAAGATCTACCAATATGGAAATTTTGACTTGAAGTTGTTTTATTATCTCTTCAGTATTCCAAGCTTTTTAGCTCACCTAGCCTAAAAGCTATGTAAATTTTACCATCAGTTGCCCGTCCATCAATTACTTCTGAAATGTTCTCTAAAACGACTGGGCTAATTGAAACCAAACTTGGCTAAACCCATTACCAGTGCATGCAGTTTTAAAATTATGTTTGATTAACCCGAACACCAAACAATATAGCTACTGTTACTTTAAGTACAACACAGGGGTAAATTCCAGTTTTTTTGTAAATAACTCAAAAACCGTAATTGATATCTAAATTCTGAAATGGGGGTATAGATAATAAGAATTGCAAGATCTAACCGCCCTAATCCGTGAAATATGTCTACGAGTTATTGCCCTTTTGTCCGAAAAATTTTCAAAAAATTTTAAATATATTTTTTTTGTTTTTGATATTTAAACCTCAAACAGAAAGAGGTCAACTTTAACCTACAAAAATGCTCAGGATATTAAGATCTACCAAAGTGGAAATTTTGTAAAAAATGTTATTGCTCTTTATTGGTCAATTTGTCGTTATCTTAAACAGGTTGTCTTATTTTTCAAAACGCTTTGAGACAGAGATTAATTCTGAAAAGCAGAAGCCTTCGTCTTATCAAAAACTACAATTTCTTCAAATAACATAGTTTTACATGGACCCTATGGGAAAATGAAAATTGCTAATTCTTCAAAACCGTTTTAAACATCAAGGTGTATTAAGTGGGCAGTTGTTCATTTAACAGGTGTATGATTTTGGTACCAATCATAAATCCAAGATGGCCGCCACTGATCATTGGGAAAATGCAAATTGGTAATTCTTGAAAAGGGTTTTATATATCAATTTGATATTAACATGATGATCATTCAATAAACAAATGTATGATTTAAATACCAACCATAAATCCCGAATGGCCGCCACTGCAAATTCTAATTTGGACCCTATGAGAAATATCTTGTATGATCAAGACACTAATCTACAAGACCAATCATAAAACTAATGACTGTCACCTCAGATTATTCATTTTACCCTGTACTAAGATTTGATTAAACCAATAGCCGCCAGGTGAGCGATACAGGCTAATGTTAGCCTCTGCTTTACTTGTTTCAGCGGTACTGAAATACTGTTTCTCTGCTTTACAAAATTACATTATAATCGGAACAGGAAGTTTTACTCCACGCATTTCTGAAGATCTGTTACATTATAATCGGAACAGGAAGTTTTACTCCACGCATTTCTGAAGATCTGTTCACCACACCTATGTAAAGTAAGTGAGAACCGAACCGTCAGTCTGAAAAGAACAATCCAAGGACAATGGCAACGTCGGAAAAACGAAGAAACGAAGACATAACATGAGCACGGCACAGAAAAGAAAATGAAGACACGCACATATACAAAAATTAACAACACGGACCCAATAAAAACCATGGGTGAGATCAGGTGCATCTGTAGAGTAAGCATCTCCTGCTTCTTATAAGATACCTGCCGTGTTGAACATGTCAACTCCGGTAGTAAAGTCAAATCCGGTAGAGGAAAATCAAACTTTAGTGGCAAAGAGAAAGATCTGTTGTCATCTGGGAAACAGATATATCATAGCTGTCCACAAGATCTCGATGTCGACCGTAAAACTTCTGTAGTGATGACCTCAAGTTATGGGCAACATGCCCTTGCTTAAGTAGCCTATTTGTAAGCAACCGAGCTCTATCAAGGTAGTCACTGTATCGACCACAGGCCCTTGAGTAGCGAATGAGTTGGGAGATGTAAACTCATCCCTTAACCTGAAAACTTTAACATTGAACTGCAAAGAAACATATAATAGGTCTTTCCCTATAAAGCATGTTCATTTATATAGAGTAATCAAAATAGTGTTATATCGAGGCATGAGTTAAAGTTCAATATATACCAATTATATTTAACCAGATTAATCATCTTGAAAAGTACGCTACTCTCAAGACTCTAACTGAAGGGCGATTCACAAAACTGGAACTAGACTTTGTGTTGATGATTGGAAAATTCGTGTACAAAGAACCATATACATTGAAGTCTCATTAATCTTTCATAAGATACAACTGTTATAATTTACATGTTCAAGATGGCAAAGCATACATATATTATTGAAGTCTCATTAATCTGTTATAAGATACAACTGTGAGGATTGGCATGCTCAAGATGACAACGCATACATATATTTGAGTCTCATTAATTTGCTAGAAGATACAACTGTTAGAAATGACATGTTCAAGATGGCAAAGCATACATATATT